>JAUCMS010000022.1:861902-877530 GCA_032357445.1 Enteromius radiatus | reverse complement strand
GAAATGTATCCAGCCTACAGAGTGCTCTGGTATCTTTGTGCATGTATTTGAAGAGCGCACGCCGCAAGCACAGTACCGTGTAGTGCTGAAGTGAGACTGAAATGTTTACAATTTGATGTGGTAGCAAAGATGTTCTGCGACTGAATAAATGCACTTCTTGTCAAGAGAAAAAGTGACAGAAGCAGCATTTGTGAGTGGGGTGACCATTCCTAGCCACGCCCCTGTGTTAATTGCGTTAAATATTTTTAACCTTTTAATCTGAAAAAAATGATTGCATGCGTTAACGCGCTAATTCAGACACCACTAATTTATATATATACTTAATAAATATACACAGTACACATACATATTATGTCGACAAAAATTTTTATTTTGGATGCGATTAATTGACTTAGCATTTGCCAGCACTAGTTATTATTGATGCATCTTTAAATTTTACATTAAATTGCTTAGAAAAAAATCTCTTTATATGAATTTTACTGTGACTCATACAGTTATATATGATTTGGTCATACTGTCCTCTCCTGATCTTATCTGCTATATCTGTTCTGTGTCTTATTGTGCATGATATGTGTGTGATTGTTTTTGTTTTTTTTGTCTTTGTCAGCCCAAGAAGACTGCTAAGTTAAAAGTCAGGCCTCCAGTGGGTCCACGGCCCTGCAGCGGTTCGCTCGGCTCTTCCCGACACCATCGAATGTTTCGCGTCCTTCCTCAAATAGGCCACGCTTCTCCAACACAACTACCTCCGATAGGCGATCAGCAGCAAGCTGCAGTTTCATCCCCTGCTGCTGGCTTCTCCCGCCAACCATTCACATCTCTCTCAAGTCCCACTTCCTCCAGCCGCGGTCATCCTTCCTCTGCAGCTGGCGTATACATGCTCCAGGCTGAGGAACCATGGGATAATCCAGTGCCCAGGAAGATCAGACTCCCTCCCAAAGTGTCCAGGCTGGATATGAGAGGGCCTAAAGTCATGCGAGACTGCATTTATCCACCGGTATCGCTTCTGTCCAGTTCTGGAGTTCAAGATGAGGGCGATCTCCAGAGCGACAACTCAGCAGTGATGGAGCCGCCCAAAAATGTACACTTCAATCTTCCCGAGCCTCTGAGTCTGGAAATATCTCCTCAGCAAGAGCAAGGTTTGAACTCTATAACTGTCCCAGAACCCGACACCGCAGCTCCTCTTCTTTCCCAAGCTATCAATTCGAACTGGTTGGCATCCCAATCTGACCTTCTCCCACCTTCTCACATGCCACAGCACTTTGAGTTTACAGGTTCCTCCATTCCAGCCCAAGCTCTCCTCAGAACTAGCAACAGCCCGTCTCTTCCAGTCAGCTCCCCGTCACGCACCACATCTGTATGTGGGCTCAAAGTCGACAAACATTCGGAGGTGATTTCCAAAAGTGAGGCCCGAGATATTACGAAGATGGCTAATAAAGCGACTAAAGAGCCACTGGGTTCGGTCAGCAACGCAGAGCTCCTGGCCTCCCTTGCAGGCGGTGGTGGTCAAGAAGCCCTGGCCGGGCCCTTTGCTATGGGCAGGTTATGTGCTACAGCCACCCCCCTACCAACCAACATCCATCTGTTGCAGGAAGACCTGCTGAGGAGGATCTCCCCCCTACAGAGAGCAGCCGGCCACACGGTGAGTTTGTAACCTTGACTTATGCTGCTGCTTTTACAGATCCGCTGTTTGTACAGCTTCAAACCCCCATGTTCATTTGATCTCAGCGGGCTACAAGGAGAAACTGTATTTGCTTTAACTCAATATGACATGCGGATGCATGTTAGTGCTACTACTAGAGCGTGTTTCCTGTCACGAAAAGACACTTGCTGCACATTATACACCGTGCAAGACAGATTACAAGTGCAATTCATTAGTTTTGGCATTTCAGCTAATGAGAATAGTGCTGTGGCAATCTCACGAATGCTTTATCATGTGAAATCTTTTCCGTTGCAGCCATCAAGCTCATCAAGCGGCCTCTCCAGTTCAATAAAGAGATTAGGTGAGTGGCTTGACATAAACAGTGCGAAATGAAGCATTACGAACACCATCTCACAGCGCTGGCCCGTAACACAGAGAACCTTTTTTGTTGTTGAGAGTAATGTCATTCATGTCGGACGTTTGTCGTACTTTTTCACTCGCCACTGCTTTAAAAATTTTTACACCTGTCCTGCTCAGTTAATCTGTAAATCCACAGGCCACCGCTTTAATGTCATGCTGCACTTTGTGAAACTTTCTAGCTGCCTCCAGCCTAGTTCAGTACTAATGCCCAACTTGCATTGAACTCTGTGGTTTAGGGAGTAAACACTTTGAATATTTATATTTATTTATTTTTAAAAGGAATTAATACTTCAATTCAGCAAGGATGCAATAAATTGTTCAAAGTGACAGCGAAGCTACTTTTACATTACACAAAAAAAAAAATGCTGTTCTTTTGAACTTTTAAAATTTTTTAAAGAATCTTGAAGAAATCTTAATGTTTCCACAAGAATATTAAGCAACTGTTTTCAACCTTGATGATAATAAGGACTGTGTCTTGATTAAATCATCATGTTAGAATGATTTCTGAAGGACCATACAACACTGAAGCTGCTTAACCTTTTCCATTACAGAATAATTTACAAAATTACATCAATTACAAAATGAAAATAGAAATAGATATTTTAAGTTGTAATAGTATTTCACAATATTACTATTTTGCTGTATTTGTGAAACAAATGCAGTCTTATGACCATAAGATGACAGTCAATAACATGAAAACATCCCAAACTTTTTTCTGTAATTTTGTTGATTTTGCTTTCAATGTAAAATGAAACAACACTGTGTCCTTTAAGTTTACCAAAAAGCAGGTCATTAGATTAATTTAATGACCCTTGAGATTATATGAGAGCAGTAAACAGTGCTTTGCTCATTTAAACATCAGTAGCAGCAATGGCAAACTCGTCATTTTCAGTTAATCGATTCCCAATCCATTTGTTTCATTAATCAAACAGGTTCAGAGAGATGTCTCTTTTATTAATCTGGGATGCTGTATTGGTGCATATAAATAAAAAAGTTTTGATTATTTCATTTAGCATATTTTCACACATTAATGCAAAGTGATGCAAAAGTCTAAATATATATATATATATATATATATATATATATATAAAATGTTGTCAGGCAAATAGCTGTATTACTTTTTGGGAAAGATTTTCATAGGTCAAGCAGGCAGAGGTTTTAGCCGATGTGATAATCTCAGAATGCCAAGCATTGGTCGATTAATTCATATACCCAGTACTGCATATCAGTCTATGAAATAGTTTCCGGGAGGTCAGTCTGAGGGGTGAGGACTGCAGGGCTGATCTGCACTGTCTTACAGGAGGTGTTGCATTTTAAATGAGGCCAGCAAATATAAAATATTCACAGTCATTCAGAGAATAACTGCTGACTGAAACCAAAAAAACGGGAAATGATCACCGCAGCTCAGCCGCGTAGATAAATATTCACACAATCACATGTTTACAAATGAATGCATGCACAAATTACACATAAAAGAGAAGCACATCTTCACTGCTTGGAGAGACTGCCTGCATGATTGTGCACTTAAGAGCCTGGATGATGGTTTTGCAACAGGTGGTCTTGATACATTTGGGAAATGTTCCCTGACATTTTACTGCCAGTGTTTCAGCGCGTCTGAATATTCTGTCACATTCGAGATTGTCACTGGCTTGAAAATGCAACAGTGATGGCAAATAACAGAATAGATAGACCAGCAAGAACATGACTGGAAATCCAATCTCATGCCCCAGTGCTTGTCATTTTTTTTGTTGCAATGTGTGTCTTTTCCTTGCTCCTTATTGTTGTGACTTGTGTAGAAATAAACAGGGAGGTTCAAGTACATGAATCTATATTTTATAGTTGTTGTAACTGTCTCTCTTGTTCTATTCCTGTGATTGTCTGTGTTTGTGGATATGTTGGTTTAGGCACTCCAACCCATCACTTGCCCCCTGTGAAGGTCTCCACTGGAACAAAGAAAAAGAGTTCAAAGCACTGCTTCCTTTGTGGGAAGAAGACCGGGTTGGCCACCAGCTATGAATGCAGGTACAGTGCGTATCTCTCTGTATGAGCTTTTCGTTATTTTACAACAAGAGAAATTATATATTTGTATATATCTGTAATCTTTAAGGGAAGTATGCTTGTGCAGTGGCATAAAACAGAGCTATTTCTGTTTGGATGTGACAGTAGTTTTTTATGTATGTCATGTGCCATTGCTGATAACACCATCTGTCAATTTCTGCAGTTTCTTGGTATGTTGTCTTGAAGCTTTGATCAAGTCAAAAGTCTTATATGATGCGTCTTTGATAAGGACTCAAAAGAAAGCCATGCCTGTTATTCTCTTCTGTACCTTATATAATCCATCCAGCAAAATAATATACAATAGTATAATACAAACAGTGCTTTCTTTTCAACATGGCAGCTATGTTTGTTCATAGCATGATTGTATAAACACTTACAAGGACACATTTTCTAATATTTACATTTGCCAATATGAGTTTTTTGTCTTAAAACATCAAATTTGATCCTTACAATGGTTGTATGTTTGGTTTGTAGCTTAAAATACCTTCTTAACATTTCTTATGTTGGGGATGATAGGGATATTATGTTTTAAATTAGTTTGGAATGCAGTATATATGAATTGGATATCTGTGATTTAAATGAAAATTTGATATTTGAACATTTAATGTCAGTATAATATAATGAATATTAAATGAATTAACTTTCAAGCAAAAGTCTACTAAGTAGTATATCTATTTTATCAATAATAATATTAAAAGCCCATCCACACTAACTATTATGACTATGACTATAAATTCCACAGCAATATAGTGATAAAAACAGAACAAGAGGAACAATGTCATTGGAATTGCTTTCGGGACATTTTTTTTTCAGCTTCATAAAAACAGCTTCACACAAGCTTGAACATTTAAGTATCAGCTACCAAAGCTGCAGTGTGTTCTTATCATAAATAATATAATCTGTTTGTGTGGATGATAATATAGCTGTATTTATAATTATCATTCTTGGTGTGAATGGGCCTTAAGTAATGATTCTTCAGCAGCAAATCATAATATTGGAATGCTTTCTAAAGGATCATGTGACAGTGAAGACTAGAATAATGTCTGCTGAAAATTCAGCTTTGCCTTCACAAAAAACAATTACATTTTAAAGTATATTCAAATAGAAAACAGACATTTTAAGAGGTAATAATATAATATCACATCGTGTTGCTATATTTTTATTAAATAAATGCAATTTAGAATCACTGTTAAAAAAAAGTCCAGAAAAAAAAGTTACTTTTGTGTTATATCATAACAAGAAAAATAAGCCATGGTGAAAACAAGATGTATCTGTGTGGGATGTTTAGAAACAATTCCACTTGTTCTCTCTGTGAGCTTCTTTCTATATAGTTTTCTAACAGCTTTAGTGTCATACTGAAAATCAATGGACAGCCGGATTAATTTCAAACACCATCCACTTATTCGGTTCTGAGGAAGCAATCTCAGAAGTGCACTTTCTCTCACACAGCTTAAAGGAAACATCACTTAGACTGCTGATTATTGCCGTTCTCATAATGCTATCTGTATGTTTCTGTGTAAGGTGTGGCAACATCTTCTGTTCAATGCACCGCTACTCAGAGACCCACGACTGCACCTACGACTACAAAAGCGCAGGACGGCGCTTTCTACAGGAGACCAACCCCATCATAAGTGCACCAAAGCTGCCCAAAATATGAAGGGTGAGAGAGAAAAAAAAGCTATTAAGAGAGAAAACCTTGATCACCAACCTGTGCTTTTATCACCATGTTTGCTTCAAAATATAGTAGTGAAAAACAAAAGGGAAAAATTAGCATTAGCATTGCCTTGGGAAAACACCTTCGTCTGCTGTCTATAAATGACTTCATGCAAAAAAATACTAAATCCTGCATGTAAATAGTTTCTAAAAAAAAAAAACATTTATATCGTGCGAACAAACTTTGAAATGAGTAAAAACTTTTAAATAAGCAAAATACACAACTACGCATATCTAGTCACGGTTTTCTGTGTGTTTTGCTTTTTTTTTTTTTTTAAATAGAGCCAACAATCACTTTTCATGACAAGTCTTGCAGAGATGCACTTTAGTAATGCTCAATATCTCTTGTGGAGATTGGGGTCTGTGTGCTTGAACTATGTGCCGTTTTGTCTTTTGTAAGTTTCCTATTAGAACTTTCTTATATTTCTGAGACATTACTCCTCTTCCCGGTCTAGTAGCACTCTTCCGAACACTTCTTATCATGGAAAATGCCAAGCACTGTACACTGCAGTTATAACAAGACTGTTTAACCTTCACTTTGAGAATGAAGTATATAGCTCCTGTTGGCCGTACACACTACACTATGCAGTTTGACCATGTAGCATTCTAAACCAACTTTATATAAGGGCTTGGCATGATAAGATGTGAACAATTGACTGGTTGCCATGACGAACGATCCTTTTTGTACCTTAGTATTTGAAAAGCTGCTCAAATGGCAGCGGTTGTTATTTGCATTTTTCTGTAATTGTCGGGTTATGAGCTTAATAAAAAATCCTTGTGTTTCCTTTCCTTTGTTTAGTTTTTTTTTTCTTTTGTTCTATGATTCGACTGTATTTTCCACGCTTTTTTATCATTGCACGTTATTGTTTCGGTTGCTTTATTGCTGTTGGGGATTCCAGGTACTGAAATAAGTATATTAATAGTCATGTCTTAACATGTTTCCCCTTCATTTGACCAAATTATTATCCTGTGTCTAGCGTGAACTTTTTTAGATGAGTGCATCCACCTCTGAATTGTGTTATGATACAAGTTAGAGTCCTAAACTAAAAAGACTAGTTTATGCACTCACAGATGGTGTAAAGAAATGGTTCACGCCGTGCTAAATGAAAGGAAACAGCTGTTCCTCAAAACAGATACTGTGAAAGTGCACAAGCTTTTTAGATGCACAATTCTATTGTTCTGTACTGTGCTATTTCAATATGAATCACTTCTGAATTCTTCTATAATGTGTTAATAATCTTATTTTTAAAGTCGGTTTAAGATTTGTCCTGTGTCCTTGTGTCTTTAAATACAAGAAAAACCTGTTTTACTGGTTAAGTTTACACATTTCCTGACATATCCTCACACACACACACACACACACACACACACATAGATGTAATTGATTGTAGCGTCCAGACTGTTGTACTTTATTCATGCATGCACAATTCATAACCACACGTATTACGCAACAATGAATCAAAGCATGTTTAGACAATGCTCCAAGCACAGAATGTGCTGATAAAACGTGTAGACCCTTTCTAAGCATGACACAGCCTTTAGCTGTCCTTTCTATCATGACACACAAGATCATCTGTTGTGTTCCTCCAAATAAGACTAGGAGGAGCAGGACACATCAAGCCCATCCCTGTGCAATCAGGGCTCTTTTATTGTCTTTAACCACTATTACAGTGATTAGAAAGAACATCTTTAAATTCTGTTCATTAAAAGAACAAACATGTGAACACACACCCTATATTGCACCATTTTAACAAGTAAAATGACTGTATCGACACCAGTCTCAAACAAAAGGATCACCACCATGTCTAGCACGCAAAAAGTTCTTACTCAATTGTGAATAGAAATGTAAGAGTAATTAATAACCCCGCCGCGCTAGATCAGCTGTGAACATAAATGATTAGCGCTGGAGTAGAGTACGCGCATGCCCTCTCCGATTTATTTTCTTTTTCAGATAGATTTTCCACCCCGAACGCGGAAGTCGGTGGACATGACGCATGCTATCAGATGGGGACTGTGAGATAAAAACAAAAACATCGCTTGTGCAGACGGGGAAAAGCGAGGTAAGTAAACATTTGAGCGAATCGTGTAAACGCGCACGAGTACAGTAAACACTGCACCGCTGTCACAGCAGGACAACACACGGTCGTCTTGAAATATTGTGCTTTTTCGGGGGGATTTGCATATAAGGTTAAGAGTACTATCTTAAATACATATTATAAATCTATAATTCGCCTGTCACCTCTTATGGCACTGCAGAAGGCATTGGTTTATTGTATAAACAGCGTATTGTGACTACAGCTCGTTGTTTAAATGCTTGCAGAAACACTGCTGAACTGCTTTGTTGTTATGCGTGCATTATGTGCTCCTTTGACAGTCTTAATTATGTAGCTACAGACCGTCAAAATGCAACACTAGCGATCCTATTGTACTTGGTCGAAATGAAACTGTCAGATAACTAACCGGGGGTCTGCAGCTGGCATCCTTCACAGCGCGGTATCATCAGCGAATACTGTACGACTTAATTAATGCCAGTGAAAGATGTGTACAGTAAAAAAAAAGACTGTAAAGACTCCAGAGAAAACTAGCGCTTTAATCGCAGTCGCTCAGTTGGATGCATAGTTAGCAAAACGGTTCTTTTGAACAGCTCTTTTCAAAGAGTCAGTTCAGAAATGATTCTTTTTTTAAATTGTGACGTCATTTCGTCACCTGGGACCAGAGTGGCATATATGCAAAAAGTAGGTAAATGCTAATGTTTGCTATTATCTAGTCTACTACGGCTTCGATTGTGTTTCTGCATTATGTTTGTTGCAAATGTGATTAACTTTCTAATAATTGTTTTGCGTTTACAATTAAAAATAACTGAATAATGAGTGCTATATAAACGCGAAATGCTTGCTGTTTTATTTGTAAAACTGCTGCTGTAATACGCTACTACAGTAAATTAACGAACCAGACAGTGAGTTGTTCGCTCGAGTTTACCGTGTCAAATGATTCATCGAAAAGATCCGACTCCAATGAACGATTCATGAATCGAATGTCGCTGCTATCCAGGCAGTGTATCCAGTGCGCTTGGATTGCAGCAGGTCTGTCGGATGGATGCATGGGCTCAGTGCAGAATGGATTACAGCGCTACATAAGTGCGTACTGTAAACATTTTGTTTCGCTTTTTGCTGGCATTGTTGTCTTTCGCTTGAGTATGTGTAAAGGGTGGATCAGTGACTGTGTGTCAGGCACATTCCTAGTCTTTCACAATTGAAGGATGATTTTGAACTGCCAGATTTGTTAAGGTGTTGATGGCCATGGCGGTAAGCGCATAATTTTGTCTTTAGCCTTATGTGTGTTTGTTTATCCTGTATGTTTTGTCTGTAGCCTACTGTACTGTCTATTTCTCTATAGACGTTTCAGAGTCTTGGTATAACAACTTTACGAACATTTCCACTGTTATTAGCCAGGAAAATGATACAGTTCTTTGAAAGTACGTTGATGGGGGATGTTGTCACAGTATACCTTTTTAGGCAGCCGTTTTAGCTATATTAAAACCAATTATAAAACAGGACACAATGCACATTTAAAATACGTTACAACTAGCCTTAATAAAATGTGACGAGAAAATCTTTTTTTTTCACAGCATTATTGTAATTTAAGGAAGCATAAAACTAGTAGCTATTAAACAAGCACCTGTTTTCTAGTATAGTACTAATGAATATAGGCCTTGTGACAACTTACTCATTTAACCACTGGTTCATGTCTCCAATAAAATAATAATTACATTATAAATTACAAAAATTTAAAGTGCAGCTTTTATACCTTATTGACAGTTTTTTTTTGTATTTGTTACTTTGTCATATCTTGCTAAACATCCGGACTTTTTATACACCTTATCATTTTGCAATGTCACTCCTATCTTTAGAACATGTCACAATAGATAAAACAATAGATGGCTTTGTGCGCTAAGCTTGCGCTTTCTGATCCTGTTTGTGTGTATTTGAAGTTACACGAGGTTTTAAGAACATTATGTGGGGAATGTGTGCTTCAGGTATGGTGGAGTTGCCTCCCTTCCAGTGAAATTCATTGAAAAGGAAGACATTTCACTGATGTCATTCATCCAGGAAGACCTTAGTGACTGTTCATTGTATCAAAATTTGTCTGAAATGTCATGTGTGTTTATGGTATTCATGGCGCCTGTGTGCTGTGGTTGCAGTGAGTGCAGAGTCTTATCTCAGCTTATGTGAAGCTGTAAATGATGAACAGGGATGTTTTAATGATAAGGCTTAGGAATGGGTTGTGTGAAGCAGAATGCTGCGTGCCTGGGCTAGATCCTGTTTATACTACTTTGTAAGATATTTAGTGGTAGAAAGAAAATATAGATTAGTACACTTACAAGTTGGTGGTTTAACGTCTGCCCTTTTAAACAAAAGCTTGGAGTGTAAAATGACCTAATGTTAAAGCATCTATTCAGTGTGAAATAATATATAGGGGAAGATGCCTCTTTACATTTAGCATGTCCAGGATGATGATGTTGCACCAGTAAATGTGTTAAATAAATATAAACATAAATAAATAAAATACTTTTTTTAATTTATTGTTCATTATAATATTTTTTATTTTGTTGTCATAGCACAAACTTTACAATTATTTTAAGAGGCCATCCTACACTAGTTTTTTAGATAGTGTATAAATGTTTAAAATGTTTTGTTATGAATGTAATCAACTATTCTTTTTAAAATTGTATTTTGAATAATTGGACAATCAAGGGCAGACAGCAGAATCTCATTGAAATGGGGTCATTGGGAAGTTAAAAGGAATATTAACACATATTTAACTGTGCATTTTTGTATTGAAAATATTTTGCTATAGTAACACTTTTTTGTTTTGTTGGATTGCACTGTTTTTAATATAAATAGACAGTGGTTTATTTATTTAAAGATGTATGACTTAAATGTATCTTAGAATTTTTATGATTTATTCAGAGATCCCCTTAAAAATAGCCTTGATATACCCAGAGGAGATCAAGTTAAAAAAGACAGAGTATAGATTTATAAATATATGTATACTTCAAGCAAAACGGCTTATTTCTTTAAATTGAAAAATGTATATGTACCAAATATAGGCCAATGGATAAAAGAAATGGTGACAAATATGTTAATGGAAAAGATAACTTATTATTAAAAGATAAATACATCATTTTTGATGGAGTTTGGGGACCATTCAGATTATTCTTAAAAGAGGGTGGAGTTGGAAATGTGTTGATAAAAGACTAAATAAAAGAGGTGAAACTGTATATTAATGCATTGAAAATACCGAGGAGGACTGTTTTTTTTTGTTTTTTTTTCCTTTTGGTTTGGTTTGTCTATGTATGTATGTTCATGTGTACTGTTACGTTGCTTTAAAAAAACAATAAAAAAAATAGCCTTGATGTTAAAAAGTGAATGAAAAAATAAGATACTCCACAAATCTAATAATCCAACAATAAATAGACAAAAAACTTATTTGATATTGAACATAATGCAATTTATAATGCATATAATGCACAGATCATAGTTTTCCAGAGAGACATAATTACATCAGTTAATCTGATCATTAAACTCTTTTGACTGACAAAATCTCACAAATGTTGATACTTTACTTTTTTCTTTACTTCATCTTATCTCATCTTACGTGATGGACTTTCAGTTAATCACACCCACAGCCAACAAACAGGCAGGGTTTTGAATACAAACAATACAGGCCATTTCCTGTAAGTTTTTGAAGCATATTTTTGTATATTCTGGATCCTAAATTTGAAGTCTGGGTTTCTCGTTTGCATCCTCATTCAGAAAGGCAAGCTCCACCCCTGGGCCTTCACTGCATGAAATGTTTATGATTAGCATAAAGATGTATGTAGCTGCAGGACAGACCTGCCATGAGGAGCAGTATATCTCCATACCAAATGGTGCAATTCCTCCTTTGGAAGTAGCTGTTGAATCATCCCTGAGTTTTATGCCAACTTGAGCTGTTTGCAGTCTAATCAGATATAGCCATATATATAATAACACAATTGCTACAGCATAGGTCATTAACCCTATGAGATTAAAATAAACATATAGGGCCGGTTTCCCGAACAGGGTTTAAGACTAGTCCTAGATTAAAATAAATGTTAAGAGCTGTCTAAACTGATAAAGGCTTGCACTGAGATATCTTAAAATACATCATTGCCATTGTTTGGTCTTAAAATGCTCACAGATAATGCATTTTCGTAAGACATGTTTCTAAAAATTCTTAAATGTCCTAAATTAGCAAAGATCTAGTCCTGGCTTAATCTAATTCCTGTCCGGGAAACCGGCCCATACTGATTAGTTGTGGACCACTTGCAGTGTTATGCTTTAAAATTGGTTGTGTTTCTGACAGAAAAACAAAAGCTGATGTAGCTATACAGTAGAAAGTAATTAGATTATCTGAAATTGGTTTGACCTCAGAAAGCCATTTAATTACCAAAAACATTTTTCTAAATTACAGCTATATAGGAAACTCTAATAGGGTGAATTCCTGAAAAATTGGCCGCTGTTTGACAGTCTGTGTGTGTGCATTTTGCTTTTAATGCTGTCTATTCATGAAGCACATTCACCTTTGTGCTCAAATGTGCTTGATGCACTTGACGGAGCTTTTTGCATATCCACTCCAGCATTAGCCAAGACACTTATAACATTTTTTTTCTAAGACTGTAGGAAAATCCATAATGGGATCTAATACTTACGGCTACAAATAGAACATTTTTTGGATTTGGATAATTTGTCCCCTTTGGCAAATTCAAGTTTTTGCACAAAGTAATTAGTGGTGTTTGCTACTGGAAACGGCAGTATTATATTGCTCATGCATGCATTTAGTCAAAAAAAAACAAAAAACGCTTGACCCACACTATTTGTATTGTCATCATCATATTGTGGGGCTTGTTGAGGAAAGACTGTAACCCAGGCCATATCTAGAAACTAGAATATCATTTAGATTTATAAATGGACTATTTTGCACCCCAGGTTAATAAAAAATGTATGCTTTTGGTGTCAAAAGTTACATCACTTTGCTAAAGTTATTGTTCTTGGTGTTAACAGGGCTTAGAAAAGCATGTAAGCCATCTTCTTTAAGGAGTGAATCAGAGATGCCTCATTCAGATCAATGGCATGCTGCTATGCTTGTTAAGAGAAGAACAAATGCAGTCAGATGCAGTTTCTCTAACGTGTATTTTGCCAGAACATAGTTAAATATTAACAAACTCCTCTTCCAACAAGGACAAAAGTAAAGGACAGACATTTCAGAATAGCAATCTTTGTCTAGACATCACAGCTGAATGTACTGCTAGGGGAATCTAGATTTCGTTTATGCCAAATTATGGTAATATTTGACTATTCTAAACAACCTCACTAGGTTTAGGTGTCATCACATGACAAAAGAAAGTATTTTGAAAGGCCTAACTAGTTATTACATTGTAAGGATGGTTTTTGATTTCGTGTTGACTTAAAGGCCCCATGAAACCTTTTATAATCAGTTTCATTTCTGTGTTTACATATGTTCTTTTGAAAGTGGTTGTTTTGGCAGCATATACTGGGTTAGTACATTATTTTAAAGGAATAGTTCCTTAATATATAACCAAAATATAATAGAAGTTATTTAAAAAATATCCCAGATCTTTCAAGCTTTATAACGGCTAACTAATGTAATGTGAGTTCACGAGAGAGTGGCGGACGTGTATAATGCAGCGCAGAGGAGAGAGCGAAACAAAACACTGGTCACGAATTAGAAGTACATAAAGGAAATAGTTTCTATATAAGCCAAATGGAGACTGGTTTTCCTTTACTGTAAACAAAACTTGCTTCTCATAGCTTTCTAATAGCTTGGAATAGTAGACTCTACCATCACAGGTTAAAACTGAATTGTAAAAATATATAAAAATAGAAAACAGTAATAAATTACAGTTATACTATATTGACTGTACCTTTGATCATTTAAAACACTACATTTGTAAACAAACCACACGCACAAATATAGGTGGCTTTGAAGCTAATAGACATAGACTATAAACACGGATTGATTTGCTGAAAATGTCATGTCAAGGTCCCTTACTTCAAAGGTTTCTACCGCAGACAAGTGACAGACATGACTGTTGAACCAGAATAAAGTCATATCAGCCTTTGCATGAATTTAAAGCAGACAGACGTATCAAAAATGACACACAAATGTCACAGTGGCTAATTCAGGTGACATTAGGGAAGCTTTGAGAAACATGAAGCAGACTGCCATTGGAGCAGTACTCTGCCTGTGTGTGAGAGAGATTTTGGTAGCTGCACTGCTTCATTTGAGTTCAGACTTACTGAATAAATACTGCATACATTTTCTTCAGCGCTCTTTCTCTTTCATGACACCGCATGCTATCCACTTTTTTTTATATATGCATAAAAAAAGCATGTGACCATTTATATAGGCTTACACTGCAGTATCATCTGCTTCCAGTAATTTTAAATGTACAAAAATAATGCTTCTTGATTCTTTTTTCAATTTAATCAATTTATTAATCATAAACACATCTTTTTTGTTGTGCAAAAAATTGCAGTTTTCTGCACCTATCTATAGCAGTGAAGCACAAGAAAAAAAGATGACTCACGCAATCCACTGTACATTTATATTACGTATGTGCATTTATAAGGGTGTGTAAATAAGAGTGCATTTTAGAACTGTTTTTGGACACCATGTCACCCTTTTGTACCTTAATTTGAGTTGAATCAGACTTCAAGACCACTCTGAGTAAGACCATTTGGACACAGAAAATGTGTTTTAATAGAGATGAAGTTTACAGCTCTTTGGGCCACTCAAAGAAAAAACAATTATAATCCACTTATGAAATGATGAATTGCAGTGCTGTTCAGTTATCACCACTTGTGTGCTTATGATGATAGCCCAGGCCTGATTAGTATGTACAACAACAAGCTGTATGTGTGTAAGGTTATATGTTGCACAGTTTGGAGCAGTTTTATTTGCCAGAAAGAGAGACCCAAGACTCTGGACTTGGTTTCTGGTTGGAATCAGATTGCTTTTCCTCATGTTCTGAGGTATTTTCCGAGCAGCTCTACCAAGCTGCTGCTTCTCAGTGTTTCCACTTCTACGTTAAAGGAATGGTTCAACAAAAATTGTAATTTGCTGAAAGACCCTCAGGCCACCCAAGATGTAGTTGAGTTTGTTTCTTATCAAAACAGTTTTGGAGAAATGTAACATTACATCACTTGCTCACTAATGGAGCCTCTGCAGTGAATGGGTGCCGTCAGAATGAGAGCCACAAGTAATCCACAAGTAATTTGTGTTACTCCAGTCTAGCATGTTGTGAAGAGAAAGCCGCAAGTTTGTAAGAAATGAATCTTTCATTAAGATGTTTTTAACTTTATAACCATTGCTTCCAGCTAATACTAGCCTTTATCCATAATATTGCTTTCTCCAATATTTTCATCTGAATCGAGAGAGAAATATGAGCTGATGGAGCACTGTTTATAAACCAAAACAGTCCAAAACAAGGATATGTTGATAGATTTTGATGTGAGAGGACAACAGGAAGACGCATTATCGTCAATTATTGACTATTGTGTTGATTTAAAGTTAAAAAAGTCTTAAAGGTGCCATAGAATTAATTTTAAATTGTTGATCTACTGATATGTAGATAGAAGGTATGTAGCTTAGGTAAGGGGAAAAAATGCCCAGAAAGGGTTTTACAGGTCCATTTACAACCCTAGAATCTGACCCTAGAATGAAACAGTCTGTTTTTGCCTTATTTGGAAGGTT
>JAUCMS010000022.1:837543-858229 GCA_032357445.1 Enteromius radiatus | reverse complement strand
AAATGAAATTATCGCTGCCGGAAAAATTATCGAGGGCATTTTTTTTATCGTGCGATTAATCGATTTATCGACTATCGCGACAGGCCTAATGACGACTGATGCAACACGACACTGCCATTACTTTTACTCCTGCTAGAGAGAGCTTAATTTTAAGATGTAAATATAGGTTGTAATAAAGTGTTTGCACAAATAATCTATAGGGGTTTTTTTTGTTGGAGGACAGGCTCGTTAAACATGTTAAAAAATGTGTTTTAACAGACTATAATAAAAAAACAACTACTTTTCAGCAGGAATGTATTAAATTGATCAAGAGTGACTGTAAATACATTTATTAGTTAATGAAATATTTATAAATATAATTGTTGATATAATATCTTTGATTACTACTTAAGAGTCCTAAACAAGTCTCAAAAGTTTTCTGCAGTAATAATAATAATAAGAAGAAATCAGCATATTAGAATGATTTCTGAAGGATCATGTGACACCGAAAACTAGAGCAATTGAAAATGCTGAAAATGTAGCTTTGCTATCAAAGGAATAAATTCGATTTTGAAATATATTCAATATAAATTTAAATTGTAGTAATATTTTCTTAAGTGCAAAATCATCAAAAAATAAAAAATGTCTGTATTATCATGTCTGTATGAATTTTGCTATGGTGCAGACATGCTTCATGAACCGTTTTAAGTTGATTAACTGGATGCTGCCGGAAGCTTACCAAGAAACCTTTGCATGACCCAATTATTCACGCATTATGCTTTAATTTTGCATCCAGGCATTTATGCGTTCAGAAACAAGAATATGCTCTTAATGAGCACCTGCTTTTGCGCACTAACCAGCCAAACATTTTGATAGATGGATTTGATACTGAAACCTAGCTCTTACTTAAACACATATGAATCACATAATAATATGAAGTGATGCTTTCTATGCACCATGTTTTACAGAATTGAAGGTTTTCACTTCGTCTAATGCTTTTTAGGGACTCGTTTTGATGTTTTAATGCAGTCTGCAGTTTTGCCTTCCTCACTAAGTTTTCAAAACCTTTCATCCGGCTCCTCTTGCAAAACATGAAGTCAGCCGCCGCCATCCAGTTTCCTCCTGTGCTCTGTTCTGAGTCTGTGCGGATGGAGAGACAGAAACTACAACTAATGCAGAAATTCTAGGAAGGTCTGCTGTCTCCATTAAATTTGCAGGATTTGCCTTCAAAGTGTGAGAAAGGTTTACTTTTTTAGAAGGCAGAGACTACGTGTGTGTGCTCGAAAATGCATGTGTACCCTGAGGTCATGTGTTTCTTAGTCTCACAGGGCCAGACTTTATATGCGTTCAACTTCATGTGGCGCTGTGCAGACCAATCAGTGTCTGACTTGATTTTTTTTCTGACTTAAGAACCACTGTGACGCATGCCAACAAAATACCGCAAGAACAATTAGAGATGGCTGGCTAGTTCATTTCTGCACTAGTTTCTGTCCAGAAACATCCATTGCTCTGATGACAACACAGCTGTTTAATGACTGGCTGGATTCACTGATGCCTTTATTCTGACACCTTCACGAATTTGGTTTTCTTTTTTATTTTGTTTTGTTTGACAAAAACATGTCAGCTTAAAGGGATAGTTCAAACAAAAACCAATCCCCTAATATCTTTGTTCATCTTCAGAACACAAATTAAGCTATTTTTAATTAAATCTGTAAGCTTTTTGAATTGTTGAGTAAAGCATGTTGTTGTTTTTTGTGCGTAAAATAGTAAATCAATAGTTAAACCAGTGATGTCACGTGCACTATTTTATTGATGTCCTTACTACGTTTCTAAGCTTTTCAATTGCCTGCAGGGTCAGAAAGATCTCGGATTTCATTTGTTTTCCAAAGATGGACAAAGCTCTTACGGTATTGTAACGACATGAGGGTAAGTATTTAATGACAGAATTTTCATTCTTGGGTGAACTATAACTTTAAATGCATCTTTTTCCTGATCTAAATATACAAACACTGTGTGTTCATGTCACTATGGAAGCAAGAAGTGCCCAACTTCTTGTCTTAATTTCCAATTCATCTGACTGTAAGCGGCAAATCTTGTGATGAATCACAAAACCAGTCACAAAATCGAGCGCACCATTTTATTACCAAAATCAAAAAACCAAGAACCACCCACTTAGACATAAAAAGTCTGACTGACACAAAAACAGCCAATAACCACGTTTTCTTAAAATTGCAAATTGAAAATACGCCTAATTTCTGTTTTAGAAATTAATGTCAGAAATTATTCTCAATTTCTGCAGTGACTCTGTCAAAATTCATAAAATCTCACCAAAATCCATTGCCATGACTTATTGCGAGAAGAAAAAGGTTACATTTTATACGCATATCGGATATTGGATAATTGAAACGCTGTCATTTCATAATACGTTTTTATCGACATTTATAAAATATTATGCGCAAAACTGTAACGGAAACGTTTGCTGTGCCATTTAGGGGCAGGTTTATTTGCAATAGCTTTACAGTTGAATTCAGGATTGAGGAAGTATTTAATAATGTAGAACATTCTGACGTGTTGTTGATGTTTCCACCACAGATTCGTGCCAGAAATGCATGTTCATCCATAATAAACTGACAAACGGATCAAAGCTAACATACAAATGTACTGACAGCCGATCTGATGGCATCGAGCAAGGAATTGGTCAGTGGCGTAAGACTTTGCTCCATAAATTACGGCCACCCAAAAGGACAACGTGTTTACGTGCAAAACGTTGTGATAATTTATTCTTGAGCTCGTTTCAGGCTCTGAATGTGAAATGAAGGAATGAAAGTACTGCTGTGCAGCACAGAGTGTGTGTGTGTGTGGATCAGCAGGGTTTCATCAGTACACATCAAGTCCGGTTTATCCCGCTCTAATCTCTTAACAGTCTGTGAGGATGTTCCAGCACTGGCGGAGTTTGTGTCCCGCTCTGATCTTGAGGTCATGTAATATAGCACACTGATGGGGTTTAAGCCAGTAAGCCACTTATTAAGCTTTGAATAATTATCTGATATCATCACTCCGGTCACATATGACACTACCTGAGGTTATCCGTTCGGTTAAAATCCAGAGGATGCTAGATAATAAGGTTTGTGATTGTGCAACTGTTTAGAATAAGCAGCAGGGGTAAATCCTGTTGATGCCTGATACTGGAAACAGAACATTTGAAAACTGCTACCAAGGTGTTTGTTGAATACAGGTTTACCATGAAACTTTTCAATGAGGTGGAGTAACAAAAATTTAGCTAGCTTTTAAGTAAGCTACTTGTGGCAGCAGGTAGCGGTTTACTTCTGTTGTTCTTTTAAATGCACTGGTTCAATCATTTTTCCAACAATGTATTACTGTACTTGCACAGTAATGTGCATTATATTTATTGTCAATAGTATAAGTTTTTAGGAAGATGCTGCTTTTGATTAAATATAAAAAAAGGTTTGACTCGGAAAATAACTGTTATTTAAATATGTCGCATTAAAGTGACAGTAGATGCATTTATAATGTTGCATTAGATCCCAGATTAAAAAAGGACACTTCCATAAAGTTCTCTATTTTTGTACTTAATATAGTAAAACTGATCATTTAGATAAACCTTAGATCAACTAAGTGTACTCCACTGTGCTGTTTTGGGACACCATGAATATTAACTAAAATGCACTTTTAACATACTATCTCTTATTAAATTACCACTTGTAGTAGACTTGAACCCATCTTTCATGCACTACTACGCTCAAGGTACACTTGGTAACACAATTTATTTTTGTTCATTTTAGTTTCTATTCATGGTGTCCCAAAACAGCACAGATGAGTACACAGTTGAACTTAAGAAATACTAAAGGATCGGTTTTTGGTATATTAAGTACAAAATTTGTGCACAAAAATAGAGCACTTTAAGTATATTATGGAAGTGTCCTTTTTAAACAAATAAATACTGTTCATTTGAACATTAAATTCTGATATATTAAGACCCATACCTGTATATTTGGCTGCACAAGTGTTTTCAACATTGATAAGAATAAGAAGTATTTCTTAAGCAGCAAATCAGCATATTAGAAGCATTTCTGAAGGATCATGTGACACTGAAGACTTAGTATGATGCTGAAAATTCAGCTTTGCATCACAGAAAATATATTTTAAACACATTAAGAGAAACATACAAAAATATGAATAAATGTATTTTAAAATCTATTTATACAAGTTTTATATGATATACAATTTATATTCAAAGCTAGATTTAAAAATAGCTTCAGTGTAGATTGTATTGTAGCTCGTGTATTTTGACTGAAGTTTACCTTTAAATGCACTGACAGTTTCTTAAATAGAAACATGCATCATACATACGAAACTTTATCTGTTTTCTCTTTTCAGTCTAGAGGAACATCCATGGGGAACGTCTAACTATGTCACCTTTACAGTTGCATAGATGAATAAATCTAGGTTAGAGTCTTGGCGCTCAGTGTTATCTCTCACACAGGAGGCCAGCAGAAGGATTTTCCAGAGAGGGGAAACACACAGGCTCAGGCTTGTCTCGGGAATAGATCCATTGCTGTATCGATCTCATGTCATTTCTAGCGGCAGCTGCTCATTGATTGATCATTCTTCGTGGAAGCAGGGTCATTTGCCAGGCTGATCAGTTCAGTGCACTGTGCTGCAGCTCTGAGAGTTAAGGCCAGTTCACAGAAAGGATGATTATTGAAACAATATGGTGTCTTTATCGTTTTAGCTGTGGTGTGGACTTTTGTATAACGGTGAGATGTGTCGAGAAGTGCAAACCTAGTGAGTAGCATTTGTAAATGTTTGGTTATATGTAATATTGTTCTGTAAATTTTCAATAGAAATCCATGCATTGGAGGTTTTGTATAGGGGCAAACGATTTCTCCACACAGATTTCGCCGTTGTGTCAAGTTGGTTACACGAATTTCACCAGAAAGCTGCTTGGTTTGAAAGTGACTTCTGTGTGAGCTGTGCTTCATATTGCTAATGTGATGCACCTTAAGACTGAAATCCCTGCTCTGGGCTCTGTGAAAGCTGTATTTGTGGCAGTCGTGAAGCATACGGTACACCTCATCACATGCTGCCAGCAGGGATCTGTTGCTGTTCCTCCTATCCGTTCTTCCTGTCATGAGCTTGAACTTGGTAACTGATTTGAGCTGAGGCACATATTCTCATCCATTTGTTATCTTGTGTCGGTTTATGTGAGCTCTGTAATCCAATTTAATGCAGTTATTTTGCAGTGTATATAATTTATCTTCAATAAATAACTTTGAAGCATTTGTTATGCTCTTTGATGCATTTCATTCTGGCGGAGACATATTTCCCTCCTTAATCTCCAAATGCTAACCAGCTAGTTTTAAACATTTCTGAACAACACTGCAAATCACTGAAACTGCTGGAGTGTTACTGTGCGGTGACTGAAGGGTTTGGGATTTAGTGTATTGTTACTAGGTTGCTAGAGCGTTGTTAAGTGGTTGCTTAATGGCTGTTGGGCTAAATGGTTGTAAGAATGGTAATGAATTGTTAGAGTTATATTTGCACTTGAGCTTGGTTTTAAAAAATATGGATTACAAAATTATAAACATCCTGAGCGATGTCGCGATGTGTCCAGTTTGTCTCTTTAGCTGGCCAGATGGCGGATGGTTTGGCTCAATGGTGGAAAAGGGGCTCAAGTCTCTGTGATTTTAAGTGTTCTAGAAGACTCCTTTTGCTCCTTCAGCATTAAAGGGTTAGTTCACCCAGAAATTACAACTCTGTCATTAATTACACCACCAACAACCATGTTCGAGGCCTGGAAAGGTTATTAAAGTCTTGTTAAAATAGTCCATGTGACACCAGTGGTATTATTGTAATTTTATAAAACTATGAGAATACTTTTTCATTGTACTGCTGTGATTGGCAGCAGAGACAGATTGTTGTATAAAGTTGTTTTCTTTGACCAAAGAGTTCTTGTGGCTTCAAAAAATTACGGTTGAACCACGTCTTTACTACTTTTCTGGGCCTTGAATGTGTCAGTGCTGTCTAAGCAGGGTCAGAAAGCTCTTGGATTTCATAAAACATATTCCTTCTGAAGATGAACTTTTTAAGGTCTTAAGGGTTTGGAATAGGGCTGCATGATATTGGAAAATATTCACTTTGCAGTATTTCTGGCTAATCGCCAGATGACTTGAATTACCTCAAATCTAGGTCTGAGCCCGGCCCGTGTCCGACAGCTTATCAGAATTACCAGCCTGAGCCTGTCTTTTCCCCCTTTACCAAAACGTCTTATACTGCTGTTTCAGCTATTAAAATAGTTCAGTTTTGAGTGCAATGGCAGAATGATTATATTTTGTTCCGTTTTTTTACTAAGCTAATTTAGACATTTTTTGTTTGTTAAATATAAGTTTGTGTTTTTTAAAGTACCAGGCAAGCGGCCAGCGGCAGTGAGCTGATCATAAAGGATTACTGATCAATTTAGCCTCCTCAAATCATCACGACTTGCCTTAAAAAAATCAATAGACATGCTAAAACAGTTCAAACATATAACAATGTTTAAACGTTAAATGCTAAAAGAATAAATGTGTGACGTGATGTGCAGAGAGTGACGCTATGAAGCACGTTCTGCAGGACATAGAGGCACCAGCCAGACCATTTTATAGTCTTCGCCTTCATTTTCTCTGATAAAGGTAGGAGTAACTGTAAAGGGTCTACTTTTATTTGTGTGCACTGACAGTAAACGTGTTCTGCCTTCTTGTCTTGAACAGGAGCGCTTCACCAAAGTGAACCGAAACTCAGCGAAAAAGACATGATAAATATATCTATAGAAAGCTTTAAATTACCACCTAACGAAAAAAAAAAAATCAGAAACAAAAACTCATTCATTTAATTAAAAAATCAGTAAAGATGACTTCTCTTTAAAGGCGCGTCTCTGAGGAGATGGAGAATCAGAAAACTCATCTTTGCGACACAGAAAACACTTGTTTATGAGTAAATAATTCAGATGTATTCCTATTGTTTTCCACCGACACATTAATGATAATTACTTTTGCTGGGGCATTGCGGCAGGATTATTGCGTGCATCTGAACGCAGAACTCTTCCGCTGCGCGGATGGCTGCTCTCTCTGTGCTGCGTCATACATCAATTAGTGATTAGTTAATCATTAATTGATGGATGTGTAAAATATACAAATAAGGAGAAGCCTAAAACAGGCCCGAGGCCCAGCCTGCGTCTAAACTATGATGTCAAATTGGCCCGAAGCCTGGCCCGAGGGGTGTAAAAAAGTCGGGGCCCATCGGGCCGGGCCTAAATGCAGGGCTCTAACTTGAGTAGTTCGATTTGGAAAAGAAAAATCAATGATTGGGGTGATTTTGTAGGTGATTAAATCAGCATAGGAAATAAGTATTACAAGCATAGATAAATATAACAGAACAAAGACACAAATGGAATAAATAGTGCTTCATATTTGTCTCAGGTAAGTCTAACAGTATTCAGTTACAGAAAGGGATTTAATCAAATATAAAATATCACGGCACAGTCTTCAGAATTAAAAGTTACAAAAGTTTGTTGTAAAAAATTTGACACAGAAAGCAGGAATATTAAATTGCTGTGATGCAATATACTGTTACACTTATCTGTTTTCTCTTCCTTCACCTAACTGTGTGGATGCGCACATCACAAAATCCATGCTGAAACCATATATCATGCAGCCCTAGTTTGGAACAGAATGAGGGAGAGAAATAATGACAGAATTAAAATTTTTGGGTAAAGTATACCTTTAAGGGGCAGTCATACCACAATTTTTGTTTCCATAGACTTCTATTCATACGTATTAGAAAGCGGTACACCTGTATTACAAGCGGATGCAAATACGTTTTACATTTTACTGTATTTCAAAGTTCAAGTCTAGTGAACTCTGACCTGTGTAGATGTGTGATCAGTGGAAGATAGTTTCGACTCAATCAGAATAATATGAACATCTTTACATTTAGATTTGTTTTGTTAGATTTATGATGATGTTGTTGTTGTTGTTTTCAAGGTTGCCACAGAGTTGTTTTTTTTCATTTGTTTCCAATTGTGGCTGCCCCTTGAGTCGGTGTAGAAATTTTATTTGCCCAAACAGAAATGATGAATCATTTTGTTTAAGAACAGTAATATTGCTCAACAAGCCACATGATCCGAGGTATCACTTTTGTAGCCCAAATGTTGAGGAAAAGTTACATGGATAAGGTAAAGTTTTATTCAGATCTCTAACCTCAGCTCTGAGCAATAATATTAATAACAGTGCTTAATTATGACCTTTTCACAGTACTTACTAACTATACATGGCACATCAGATTTTACAGAAGGCTGCCCTATTTGAACTCCTCCACCCTGATCGACTGCGCTGAGGCATTTTCACTTTCCACCGATCAAGAATTGGCAGAAACCTCATACATTAGTCATCACTCCACAGGCTCCAAACCCGTGATTATTATTGTTATTATGACATCTGATTTCATGAAAACCTCAAAGGGCATTGACTTGAATTTGACCCCTAGCTTCCTTTCCCACCCAATCACCTTTTCAGTGAAATGAAAGCTATTAGATTGATGTTTGTTCCACTGAAACTTAAGCTGTTTTACCGATCATTAAATCCACTCACAAAAAAATGGCAGCATGCACCAGGATGCTGTGGACTCATCAGCATGTCACACGTCTCATGTGCTTGGCAGTAAACCATATGCTGCTGCCTTTGTTATAGTGCGGTAAAAATTATCCTTGGCCTATTGATCCGGAGGCACATGAGTGATTGCAGTCACATGCCCTCTGCTTTAATGCGGTGTGATTAGCACGGGCTGTTGATCAGTCATGTGGAGCGGTTTCTGCTCAGATAACTGTCCTGCTGTGAGTCCTGGATGCGTATGAACTGACCAGCTGTTCTGTGAGCAGCTTATGAATTAATGGCACATCGATGCCAAAGAGGGAGGATTTCATTCGCTCCTCCCCATGTGTTGACCATTATAACAATATCATAATATTAGATCATCATATGCATTCACTGATAATCACACAACCAAATGTGAAAATGACTTCAAGCTGTTGTGCGTACAGTAGGATCCAAAAATCAGAGACTGTCAGCATAACAATTACTATGTTCTAAAGAAGAGCATGTGCAGATGAATTGATGAACAGTCACAAATCTGTCCATTTAATCATATACGTTTACATAACATTTTACTTATTTGAATGTATTTACATGCATGTTATTTATTTAGATTTGTTTTAATTATAATATAAATTTATTTGACTTTCAAGTGCATGGAAACAAAGTCAGAAATAATAGAAATGTTACTTATATTACTATATATAATGCTCAAAACAAAACTTATTTACTAGAGCAAATGACATAAAAGCAATGCAAAAAGCAAAAATCTAATAAACACAAAAAATAAATCAACTCCAACACAAAACCAATTTTCACGACTAAACAGATCTTCATGTAAAGTGTGGTCTCAAGCTGTTGGTCTGAAACAGCAGTGAGATATTGCGTATTGTCAATATAGCTTCACTTCTGTATTCAGTGTCCAACAGTTTGTCATTCTGCGGGGTTGCATCTCTTTTAATCAGCACATTTGCACTACTCTTGCTTCTGCACTGCCAAACCGGACGATTGAATTTCTAGATGCAAAGTCTTACACACAACATGGTCGTTGGCAAAATGGAGAGAATTTTAATTGCTGTTATGGTTGCAGCAGATGGTGGTAGAAGTTGAGCGGCCTATTTGTAAGCAGACTTTGCGTTGTCTCAGTGTGGCATGAGCTCTTTATTCTCCTTCAAAGAATGCGTTTCATTATGGAGTGTATGGGAGTCGGTTTGTAATTGGTGATTCAACTTTTACTGCTGCTTCTCATTTCCTCACTCGCTGCATGAGACTTGATGTTTTTTTGTAGTTCAATTAATATGCAGCAGTGTTTGTGAATACTTACCGTGATTTCACTGTGTGAGATGTTTTTCTGATCAACATCTTTGCTGGTCTTAAAAAAAAATCTTGTTTTAACCAGATTTTAGTGTTTGGGTTAGGCCTGAAAAACAGTAATTTCCTAGTATTTCATTCCATTAATGAGGATTAGCTGACATCTAGCTATTTATCTCTCTGTCTGTCCTTATATCTATTAGGGATGTAACGGTATCAAAACTTCACGGTTCGGTATTTATTGAATCATTTAAAGGGAAAACAAAACTAATGAAGAGACTCAAAAAGTGTTTATTAAACAGTTTACATGAACACTGAACATATAAATGGCACACAAATTAGCCATCTATCTGTAAACTTTGAAACTTCAATGTTTAAATTTTAATAACAAAAAATTATTAAACTTTCCACACATGATTTAAAAACTGCTTTAGAGGGCTAGATGATGTCATACGTCAGTTTGCATATTCATTAGGTCAGTGCATCATATTATCTTGCTTCTCTGTGGTCACATAATGTTATTCAATGCACCCTAATTCTCAATATAACTGTTTTCACTGATATATTTAATGGTTTCTGTTGTCAGAAAAACGGAATGAATATGAAATAGTGACTGAAATGCACCCCATTATAAGGCCTACTGAACTAGCTCTACTTTACCAGATGTTAATCTAGATTAAAATCCTTATTTATAATCGAGCATTGTCTGATGAAACCAAGTACACATAAGATATAGACAATGGCTATGCTGTGATTTTGGCTATATTTGCATGTAAAATAGAGTTAGAAGCAATATCTAATATCTATTTTAACTGAAAGCCCTGCTCCTCTCAGCCGCTCGCTGAACAGAACAGATGCAGAGAGAGGTGCGCGCTGGGAAAACAAGAGCTCGCGCTCGCGCGGCAGTACCGGAGACTCGCTGAGGTTTGTCCAAGAAGTCTCTAGATTTGTCGCTAGTCGCTTTCAGGGAAAAATGTCACAAAGGGGGTCTGAAAACTCCGTAATATAGCGACAAAGTCGCTAAGTTGCAAACACTGATCTGTAGCGACAACAGACCGCAAAGAATGATGGGCACGCTTGGGCTGATGGGTATTGTAGTTCCCGCTACATCCCGTTCGCTCCATTCGCCTGAGCAAACTTTTCTCAGAAGACGTATCGTTTTATCGAGTCATGCGACCACGGTAGTATCGAAAAAAGTAGCTATCACGGTATTTACCGGTATTTACAATACCATTACATCCCTACTATCTATCTATCTAGCTATCTGTCTGTCTGTCTATCTGTCTGTATGTCTATCATCACTTGATTTGTCAGTTTACCAGGTTTTTTAACTCAAAAGACTGCAAATTTATCTGGATGTTTATTGTAAAATATGAAATATGCTTACTGTTATTTAATGTACTTACAGTACAGATTCACAGAAGTCAGCATTGTTTACCCGGTTCAATTCAACACCGCACTATTAGCATCTAGAGAAAGCGGTTAATGACAGTTGATTGACAGAAGATATGTTTGTGTGCGTTTTCTATTCATCATGGCAGTAGGAATGTTGCTCATGCATTCATTTCTCATCTCTTTTTGTCTCTCTTGTCAGATTTGGATTAGTGGTTCTTTCCATCATGCCGTTGCTGGTGGACAGGCTTCAGCTTCAGAGAGTGTGAGCTCCACTGAACTGCGGGGATGAACATGCCATTGCACCAAATCTCTGTCATCCCTCGTGATGTCACTTCCTCCCGGGTGTCCAGCAGCGGGAAGGCAAAGGAAAAGGACAAACAGGTTTGTCTTCCACCTAACAGACATAGAAAAACAGGCAGTAGTATAATCTGTGACCCTTGTTACCTTCATCCTCATTTCCACTGAAAGACAGCATCCTGTTTTCACAGTTCTGAAGGTTTTCTTTTCTCAAAATACTTGTTGGTTCCTCATTTGTTCTGTGAACTCAGTCTTAAATATGGCATTTATTATATGCTTTCGTGGAATACATACATTATGAAAACTACTGACACAGATTACAATAAAGTAAGTAGGTGAAGCAGAGGAAGTCACACATACACAAGAGTGGGTGTTTTGGGGGGCAAGTTTCCAGTAAGCGATGCGGGCAGGGATGACTGTGTGAAATGTTACGAGTGAGGAGAACTATAAAACAAAGTGTGATTGATATCATGGTGCCTGTGGGCTTTGTGGTGACTGTTTTTTTTATCCTACAGGATTATTTTCTCCTATTATGTTAGTCAAAGATTTTATGCTTTCTCTTATACCTAGGAATTATTTTGGACACTGTGCCTTTAAGGCTTATTTGCACTTACTCACAATGAGGTCATAATGAGCTCTTTTTTCCCGTAATGTATATTCCTGTTCTTATTTTGACTGAATCATCAATGTGTCATTTTTCATTACTATTATTTGTAGTCTTTTATTTGGGGATGTACTGGAATGTAAATTCTGGTTGATACTGATAAGCTAATAATTAAGGAATAACGTACCTCCAGCAGGTTGTTATCGCAGAATAAACTCCAACAGGATGTGAAGCAGAGGGGTCTTGCTTTGCCCTGAAGGGGTTTATTCTGTGATAACAGCCGGGTGAATGTACACTATCTCACATATTACATTGCAAATAATTAGACACAAAATATTGGTTTGAGTTAAATATATATATATATAAAATGAAAAATGGACATTCACTTTGGGATTACATTTCATTATGCTATTACATTATTAGTGTTCATTTTTATCACTTTTTTATTTTTTTTATTTTACTCTTTTACTCTTTAGTTATTCTTGTTGTTTGTGCATAGATGAAGGAAAAATGTATTTCTCATTATATGATTCCTTTTAAAGAGATCTACCTTCTTCCCAAAGTGCTTGTCGCAGATGTGATAAGGTTTCGTGTGAGTGAGATAGTTTTGGCATCATTGGTTGATACTGTATTTCAGAGGTGGGCCAGCCTTGTGACCCATGCTATTATCATCAGTTTGAATACTGAAGGTTTGTTTTTTCTTAGAAGCCTGATTCATAAACACTTGGGCCCAAAGCAATCTCAATATTTACCCTCATCAGATTTCAGCTTGTGTAGCTGTGCCAGCCGTGCTCTCTCGTCCTCTTCTAGTGCGGCGCTCTGTTTAAGGAAGACTGGACGGGGACACTAATGAGAGTTGTTTCATTGGCGGGCTTGAGGCCGGTAAACCATCAGCTGTTTGTTTGTCAGAGGCAGGATACAGGAGACAGGCTGTTTTTTTTTTCCCCCTTTGTTTTTTTTCTTTTTTGGCTAAATGGCCTCAAGTGACTTGAGCCGGAAGTCTGTTAAATCCTAAATGCCGGTATGTCAATCATCATTCCCAGACCATTTTTTAAGAATCACTCTTCGTGAAAGCTTCTGTATGTTTACATTTCTACTGTTTGGCAGCTGAGTCTGACCTAGAGACGTTTTGATTATTTTTTTAATACTCTGTGTGTACTCAGTGTACTCTTTGTGTTCTCTGTGTCTGTCCATGTAGAGTGGTTTGTGTGTCAAGCTCACAGTGGAGTTACTGATAGTCATCATAACTGGGCTTGGCTGTCTGTCAGTTTGATTTGTTGCAGTTTTATTTGCTGCCTCTCTTTTTTATGACAGGACCCTCACAAGTTTCTGCCTGACTGGCACTGACAATGTGCTGTCCAGAAGTGATGTTTTTAACTATGAACTGTGGAATATAGATATTTAGACATTGTTATGGGTGAATCTCATCACATCACATGTCACACATAATATGTAAATGTCATTTATATATATACAGTATATATAACAATTCAGTTCTTATTTCTGTAATGAGACTGAATGTTTTTTTTTCTTATTCTCGTTTGATTCTTGTTGTAATATGTTGTACTGACACATTGAAGAATATCAACAAATATTTTGAATTAGCTTTTTTATATTTTATATTTTTGTTTCAAGTTTTAGTAATGTTATGTAATGTCATTATTTTAAATAAAGGTTTTTAGAAATGTAGTTTTATTTATTTAAGTACATCTACGTCACCATATTTAAGATCGATACCAAGTTTTTATCTATTCATATTTTATTTTCTTTCAGCATAATTTCACTGATAATAGTTTTTTTAATAGATTTAGATTTAAAAATGCTGATTTATTACAAAAATATAAATATATTATATATGTGTAAATGTGTGTGTGTGTGTGTGTATATACAGTAAATAGAGTACACACATATATATATATCCACACTCACACACATAAATGTTACGTCCTTTCCTTTTCCTTTCCTTTCCTTATGTATTTAGATATTAAATTTGATATTTTTAAATACATTTGAATAAATTGAAGACAGTACAACATAATATACCATGAAGTGCATAAAGTGCTTAAATACCATGAAAGTAATGTTACTTTGCAAACTTTTTTTATTTCTTCATGCAAAATGTAATTTCTATTTCTTTTGATTTTTGTGCTAAAAAATGGCTTCGTGAGACTCACCCTATATCAGTGATGGCACTCAGAGCAGTTTATGAGGCTCTTTTGATTGATGTTGATTGGTCAGATGCATAGAGATGGGTGATGGGCCATGAATAATAGTCACTGAGAGACGATAATCAAACCCTGCAGGAAATTAATGACCGCGATCCTTCAAAGCTCCATCAGTGGATTATGCTGCGTTTAGTATGACCCTTTTAAACTCAAACACAAAGTCTGTTTTTCATCAGCTTTGAGGAGATTTTTTGTACATTTTTGTAGCCTAATATAAATGATTATGTTGCCCTTCCTTCATTAATAGTTTCCTTTAATTGAGCTGGACACTGAATTTCTTGATAGTCTCGAGAGACAAATCGCTGCTTTTAACACCTAGAGCTTGTGCTTTTTACAGACTGAGGAGTTGGCACCAGCCACGGTATCGTTTACCTCTCGCTCGGCATACAGATCAGCCGGGGGGGCGTATCGCCATTAGGCAAAGAAAGCACAGCCCATCTGCCTGTTGCAGACAACTCCTCCTCTGTGTCTCAGTGGAAAGAAACCCTCATTCCCACTGCTTTAGATTCAGCGCCAGCTGCCATTGCGGATGCAGTGCTATTGAATGATCCGAAATGAACAAGTGTCAGAACTCTCAGGTACACAACACGCTGTTATTTATTTGCTTTGTCTTGCTGCTACAAAAATGACATGCTCACATCAGTGACAAGTGGATCCTTTGAATGAAATCTACCAGCATCTTTTTAAAATGAATATCATGAAGCAGAAGTATATCCCAGTGTCAGTAATACACTATTAACAGGCCTCTGATTGAATCTGCATAGTTTTTAACTTTGGATACCCACATTTAAAGGCATAACACCCACAAATGATCAGTAACAAAGCAAAAAATATCATATACTAAAGATATTTATCAAATTATTCAAAATCCATTTGTATTCAACAGAAGAAATTAAGCTATTTTTCAACGCCACGGGATGTCAAAACTTGCATTAATGTGCACATTAGGACATTCTTGCAGAATATTATTTGTATTTAATTTAATAAAGGAAAACTGGTGGCCAGGTGTTTTAATGTTTTTGAAATAAATCCCTAATGCTTACCAAGTTTGCAATCATTTTATTTAAAAAAAAATTATAAAAAGAGTAATATTCAGAAATATTTTAGTAGTTTAACAGTTTTCTGTTTTAATATATATTAAAATATTATTTATTCCTGTGATAGAAAAGATGAATTTCCAGCATTACTCCAGTCTTGAAACATTTCATATTGTCTTATCACAGTATTATCAGTGTCGAAAACAGTTGTGCTGCTAAATATTTTTGTGGAAACCCTGTTTTTTTTTTATTTCAGGATTCTTCAGTGAACTGAGAGTTCAAAAGAACAGCTAGATCTTTTGTAGTACTATTGATGATAAATTCTTGCCGCAGAGAAAAATTCTCTTCAAAAAAATATGAGTAACTCTGAACTTGTGAATGGTTGTGCATACTTTTTCTGGCTGTGTACCATGCTAATAACATAGCATGCTTTGAATTGCCTCAGAACACAGCGTACAATGCCATCATATGCAAATCAGTTGTACGGCACAGCATCTCAGAGTACCATGAGATCACCATCGTTGTATCGTGCACCAGCAGGAGGGCTATGAGAAAAACGCACTAAAAGTGTGAGCTTTTTCGAGTCCTGTGATGACGCTGACCTCTAGACACACAACTTCTTGGAAGCCGTTTGTCGTACAGCATGAAGCTTTCATGAGCAGCTGCTGTTCGGCTGTAATCTCTCAAATAATGCAGGGAGAATGAGCCTTGTGCGAACTGACAGACGCGAACAGGAGGAGACAGAAATTGAACTGCCACTTTGGCATAAATGTGAACAACTGTATTTATCTGTGAAAAATGTAAATTCTCCTGTTTCTGTATATTTAAAAAAAAAAAAAAAAAAACGCGTTGTAACCCGGAGGGCAGGGAAGCTGGCCAAACATCAACACGGCCATATTGTCCAGTTCTGTCTTTCCAAGAATGCTCTGCTTTGGGCTTTTTGGATGTTAATAATATGCTAATAAAGATAAGAGCCTCACAGTTCTGTAAAATTACATGAAGCCACCAGGATGCTTCGGGGGAAATGTTTACTGAGGAGCGACAGGATTTTAATGCCAGTGCTATCTTTGTAGGATGCTTTAAGCTTCGTCAACACTCTAATCTCCTCGAGAGAGACCAAGGTGCCATGTGATTGCCAGAGCAACTTGTTTGTGTCAGTGTTTGACATTTGCCGTGATATCAGCATAACTCAGAGTGTGGTGTTTAATGCTGCTTCGGAGTAAACTGTCAAATCTGGAAGTTTCTTTTGCATTAAGCAGACGGCATGCTTGAGTGGAAAGCTTATTTTCTCCTATTATAAATAACTGCCCGTTATTAGTACAAAGTATAACAAAACAGACTTAACTAAAACTCAACTAGTTTCAATCTTTTTAAAAATCCTGCCTCGAATTGTGTCTTGTTTTGTAAGTGAATCTGCAGTAAAATGAAGTGAACAAAGGATTAAGTTCTTTCCGACACAGTCTGGCACTTCACTAAAAATACAGTTAAGCAAATAAAGTTTGTTTGTTTCACCTGCGTGAATCAGTGAGCGGGGCTGAACAGGAAGCGATGTAGAAGCAGGTGTTGATCATCTTCTGGTGTTTAGTTCGACGTGTGCCTGGAACAACATTTACATTTATCCAAAATTTTAGTTTTGACCACATCTATACACCTAAACCTAACCTTACCCATGAGTAATGCCTAAAATCTTCTTTAATGATAGATGACTGACACTGATGTACAAGCACAAAACACTGATTGTACAAAAACTGTAAACTGGTTCTTCAAATCTGATTGGCTAATCACAATGTTGTCCCAGGGACACGTCAAACTTAGCAAAATCAGGTTCTGCATACCGGCACATCATAAAGTGGCACACTCCCCAGCACTTTGGGAGACTGGCTTCAATATAAGCTATTTTTAGACTAATGAGAAAGTTTTGAGTTCAGAATGCTTGTAAAGCACAATGACCTCTCCTATATTAAAAGATCAAGGGTATTTTGATTTCTCAGTTTATGACCCTTTAAGGGAAAGAAGATGTGGTTGAATGGTATACTGGTATTGAAAATGAAGGCTATACATTATATTTCAAATGGCACAATGTCATGATTTTGCTCTTTTCTGTACTTGATAGGCTGCTGTTCTGAAGTTCACCAAAGTTTACCCAAACTGATGCGAAACGAGCAAATGTGAGAGGAACAAGATGGATGAAACAGAGTTTCTTTTCATAGAGTTAAGAAATCATCAAGTGAGTGTATCATTTAGATAATTTTATTTAGATTTTTATTTACAACACTGATCAATGCACATACATAAGAGCATATCAGTTTCTGAAATATGGGTCCAAATTATGTTTAGGCCTCATAATATTTATACTTAAAACAGTAAAATATTAATTTAATTTGTATAAATCAATAGAGAAATGAATACACATTAGCTTTCACTAAAACACTAAAACCTTGACGCTTCAAAAAGTTCATAGAAATTATAAAAATAATCCCCATGAATGAAGTGGGTTAATCCTCTGAAGAGACATGATCTGTTTATACAATGAACATTCACATAAACATTGATTAACACGCATACATAGAGCACATCAAATATGGAAGCTAAAGGGTCTTTACAAACCTTTTTGTTTCTCATGCATAAGCTATTAAAAAAAGTGTTTATGGACAGGAGAAGTTGGGATGCGGAACTACTAAAAAGATAGATAAGGAATTGTTTATCAGCATGCATTATTAGCCACATGGCTACGATCAAAAATGTGCCATTTTCTTTGAATGTAACAAAAACATTGATTGGTTTTTAGCACACATCCCACACTGCTGTACTATTCCAGCCTCTACTTCATTTGGCTTGAGAGATTAAGATTATTGTAATCTAAAATGACCCACTTCTCATTTGACAGCAACAGATTGCAAGCTCCTTCTCGTCATTTTAAGGAAGTCCTCATGCTTGTGAGCAGCTCTGAGAGAAACTGACAAGCTGAGCGCACACTGCTGCAGGGCTCCATCTTGGCTGAGGGGAAGCCTCTGGCCTTTATAGTTTACATTCTTCAGAAAATATCAGAAAATTCTCCCACTTTCAGCAAAGCCTCCTGGGGAAATCTTCAGACGCTACACACAATCATGCTGCCTTAGATGACAACAGGTGTAGGCAGCGCTTACAGAATACTCTCTTAACTCAGGGAGCATTTGAACTGTGTAAAGTACTGTGGGAGGATGAAAGCACAGTTGGTGTGCTAATTATATTCAGTGATTTAGACGATGGCCTGTGTGTTCATTAGAAAATTAAACTAGTCTTTATGGAACTAAATATGAGCTAAGTGCACTGTTAAGCTTTGGTCCAAAAACCATTGAGGCAACTGAACTGAAACTTCATACTTGACTGATTTGGATGGCCCTGCATTGCAAATAGTGCAACTCACATGAACTACGTGGGAGTATTAAAGGGGTCATATAACGGCAATTGTTCACAAGCTAATATGATTCTTTAGGGTCTTAATGAAAAGTCTGCAATATAGTTTGTTTAAAATGTATCAATGGTAGTGTAAAAAAACATTTTACCCTGTCAGAAACAGCTCTGTTCTGTGTACTTCCCCTTTAAATCTTCACAAGCTCTGCTGACCCCGCCCCTCTTTTCCAAGATGATCTCAGAGGATGTTTATTTAGCTGTATTCATAGTCCTAGACATTACATTCATAGTGAAACTTGCTAATTAGCACATTATTAGGAAAGGCGATTTGCAAAGATTCATTAAAAGACATACTGACTGCTTCTGTAGGTGAGGCTGGATCATTAGTTATTTGCGTGAACATAAACCCATTTACTGTAGGTAGATCAAGGGCGCATTTCCTTCAGGACCAAACGTAAGTTAACATTAATTCTCGGCATTTATTTGATCAGAAATACTGTAAATATTGCTGAATTTTCAGCATCATTACTCCAGTAGACGTGTCACATAACACATGCTAATTTTAATTTTAAAGTTCAACAAACAACATTTATTTTTTGCATCAGTATGATGCATCCTTTCTTTCTTTCTTTCTTTCTTTCTTTCTATCTTTATATAAATATATTACTGACTGCGAGACTATATTTCCTTATTCTTTTAGCCTGGGCCTGCCCATACTTCCTGTGACGCTACATTCAATTTCGCGAGCAAAGTCAGTCTGGCCAAGCTGCCGTTTTAGAGCATTTCTGTTCCCAAAAAGATGGGAACCAATGAGAAACGCCCTCATTGAGATTTTGTAATGCTGAAAAATATAATTAACTTGTAGTGAAGTGTAGCTATTTCCAAGCCTTTTGGCTGTTAATTAACACAACAAAATGACTTTAAATATATGTTGGGTTGCAGGTTTTTACAGAAGTGGCAGTTGTGCCTTTCATTCTGCATGAGGTGGAAGTCTTGTGAGAAGATGCCAAATAGTTTTCTTCATGTCTGAAAAACAGCTATAAAGAAGAACTGCCAGTCATGCAAAATCACAAGCATTCGTGTCGTCTTAGTTGTCAGGCCCGATCGAGCTTGATGACATCACTGATGCAGTCAGACTGCACTGGTTTCTGAAATAAACTGCATGTGCATTGTACCCTCTATATTTTGCCCAGGCATCCTCGAGAAATGAACTGTGAAAATACCAATATTGCTGTCAACACGACTCGTCTGTGTTGTTCATCATTCTTTAGGTGAGTTGCTGCATTGCTGCTGTCTCTCTCTCTCGTTCTCGCTTTATTATCACTGTTTTTCCTCCCTTATTTTCGTGGTGGTGCAGCGGTTAAAGACGTGGGCTGAGATGCTAATACCCCCTAATTAACCCCAAGGCATAATTTCCTCTGTCTCCTGCCTTAACTCGTGTCCAGTGAGATGTGGAGTTGGATCCTGCCTCATTCCTACAGTAGTGTGATATAGTCCCAGTTATTTGGCAAAAAATCATAGCAGCATATACTAGCCAATAATTTCACTTAGACAGCCACTTGACTGTAATGTTACGCAACCAACAACAGTTTGTTTTCTTGTTATGTGGTTATCAGGAATAGATCATTTCAGTGTATTTTACTTAATAAACCAATAATTTTGTTATGTTATGAACAAAACTTGAAAAAATGCTATATGTATTTTTTTTGGCGTTTTAACATTATATTGAACAATTAAAATTGCTAAATTAACAGTGTTTAGCAAATGTTTAGTGTTTTAAATTAATAAATGTTAATGTAA
>JAUCMS010000022.1:815417-837504 GCA_032357445.1 Enteromius radiatus | reverse complement strand
TATTGAACAATTAAAATTGCTAAATTAACAGTGTTTAGCAAATGTTTAGTGTTTTAAATTAATAAATGTTAATGTAAAATATATTAGTATCCACTATGATAATATTTAAATCATATCCATTCCAGAAATCCATTCTCCCAATCACTTGGCTCCGTTATATTATGCATCCTAAACGTCATTGCCAGGCAAACTGAAGAAAAAAAACTCCTGAAAGTTGCATAAATCCTGTCAGTCAGATTTTAGTGAACTTTGTGCAGTCCCTGGGCTTGTCTTCTGAGGCCGAGAACAGCTCAGTCCTGGTCTAACTGAGGATGCTGAGATAAGACCGTCAGCCCTGTCCTCTATCTTTCGGGAGAAAACACACACAGGAGCTCAGGCAACCCTCCAGCTCTGGCTCTTAAAAAAACTGCTTTTTGTGCTTTCTTTTCCACCCTGCTAAGGAAACAGAGTTTCACGGGCATATCCGACTGGCGCCTAATTAACAGTGACACGTTGATTGCCATTTTTTAGACTCCCACGACCCAACTGATTCGCTCGCTCGGAAATCAATTGCTGTGTTCCTGAACGCTTTTTAAAGAGGCTCTGCCAAGACAGGGGAAGAAGGAGACGCTTTTAGATGCCCCCTGCCTCTCTGCCATCTTCAAACACTGGCCTCTGAGAGAGCGTGCCTCGGAGGTCCATCATTTTCCCAGCGTATAACTATGATTATTCTATCTAATTGAGCAGATTAGGGTCATTTTACCAACCTTGCATACTGTTGCAGTGTCAAATGTTCACAGATACAGATAGCCGAACAGTTAGTTAACCTCATAGACTTATTTTAATCTGCAACTTTTCAACTGACGCCCATAAAAAGATGCTTCGATAATGACTAGTTGTCCATTCTCTCCATTAGGCTTGAGCTTGCACCCTAAAGAACAATTATTTGTCATTAGCTGCCTATTCATCAACATCACAACATTATTAGACATGACCGTGAGTAGGTTCTGTGCACTGCCTGTTTTATCAGGAAACACTTTATTCAGTAATTGAACCAATCAGCCTGTTCTTTGTTACTTTGAAACTCTTGTGAAATCAGGCTGCCGTTGTCTCATCTCGTCTCTGATGCTGAAATGCTTCACAATGGTTGCTATTTATGCACTCCGGACGTGATGCTGGGTTAGACAACAGGCTGGAAAATTATGGATGGCAGTCAAACTTTGATCTGTGCTGAGTCTGTGCCTCGGGGCACTTTCTAGATATTCTGATTGGAGGTTTGCTGCAGGACTAGAAGGGAATGTCTTTGTTTCAGATTTTGATTTGGTCTAACTTTGAGATTTATATATAAACTATGTCATACAAAACTAAATTTGCATTCCCTGAAGGAGATTGCAGTGCTCGCAAAGCTACATAAGAATAATGTGCTGTAAGCTAAGTTTTAGTGTTTATTTTTATGTAAATGGAAAAGAATCAACACATACAGTAGTCAGTGGTATCAAAAATAACTAGAATTTAACATGGAAAAAAACGGAGAAGAAACAAAACAAGCATATAAACTACCTTTTTTTAAAAAAAAAATTATGAAATTAGTACTTTTATTCGACAAGGATATGTTAATTTGACAGCAGTAAAGACATTTATAATATTAGAAAATATTTTTGTTTAAAAAATAAACAAAACTGTTTAACTTTCTATTCTTTAAAAAAAAAAAATATATATATATATATATATAATTATGCACAGCACAATTTATTTCAACATTGATGATAATAATAATAATAATAATAATAAATGTTTATTGAGCAGCAAATCAGCATATTATTTCTGAAGGATCATGTAAGACTAAAGACCGGAGTAAACTCAGCTTTGACATCACAGAAATAAATTACATTTAAAATATATTACAATAGTATAACTGCCCATATTTTCTGTGTAAATATGGTTCATCCTTTGCAGTGTCTCCCTCATGTTATATATTCTTATCTGTCATACAGTATTATTGTAGTATACATTCTCTAAATCCGTGTAATCCTGAACGTGTCTCTTGCTGGTTCAGGACGGATGATTAAAAACTTGTTTTGAAATTCAGTTTGTTTTCAGGCTGTCCTTTTGTCATGAAGAAAGAGGCAGTGGGTGAGAGAAGCAGAGGTGTGTGGAGAAGGGTGGATGACAGGGCGAGAGAAATAAAAGAGAGAAACGAGAAGAAGGCAGACAGACATTAACAGCTTCAGACACATGAGCTACATTGACTTTGGTGGTTGCTGGGGTAACCGTTTCCCAAAGTCAGTCAGGGTACAAAAAGGTGTGATATTTTTTTTTTACCCCCTTGAAGTCAGCATGAAATGGCTCGTGACCCTTTTTTCTACCCTTGATCTGACTGAAGGGTTCAGAGATTTTAATAACTAATTTAAAAGGAGTATTTGTATCGCAAATAAAAAATTGAGGGATTGGTTGATGAGATTTAGATTGAGCTTGAGTTTCAGATTAATGACAGTGAAATAGCACAGTCTAAATATCTCTTATTTGTTTTATAGTTTTGAAGGATAGTTCACCCCAAAATTCTGTCATCGTTTACTCAACCTCATGTCTTTTCAAAACTGTGTGAGTTTCTTTCTTCTGTTGGACACAAAAGAAGATCAGGAAAATCATCTGGTGTCCACTGGCAATAGTATTTTCTCACTACTACAGAAGTCAGACTGTTTGGTAACCAGCATTTTTCAGAATTGCTTGTTTTAACTTGAACAGACAAGAGAAACTCTTACAGGTTTGAAACATTATGAAGTAAATGATGACAGAATTGTCATTTTTGGGTGAACTATTCCTTTAAATGCTTATTTTTCATTGTCTAGAGGGGTACATTTTCTTTAGTTACAATTGCTTTAGACTGAAACATTCAGTTATTCACTTACTTACTCACTGAATTGTGAAAAGTAGTTGAATTTAACCAATCTTGTTGGTAGTAAATAATTATTTGAAATATGAGGAAGTTGATATCTCAATAATTCAACAAAACATTTGCATTTTTACAGTTTGATGCCGCTGAATGGTCAAATTGAATTCAAGTAAACAAATTAAATATTTGCATTTTTAGTGTTTAAATTTATGAAGAATTTATTTCACGTTTTCTTAAATTGAATTAATAGGGGTTTTTTTGCATTTCTTGATTTAAGCCCATTTTGTGCAATCCAATTAATTTTACATTATTTATATTTATATAAAGAAAATAGATTATATAATTTCCTTGTGTCAGTACCACACATGTAGTTAGACTGCAATACGAGTAACCTAGATATAGTTTTCATCATATAATCTGTATGTTACATCTACACAGCTATGAAACATAAAAAATCTGTTACATATTTGAAATAAGTAAATGGAGTTGACTACCATTTCAGTATTAGTGCAAATTTGGTAAGGAATTAAATACAAGATACTTCAAAGGGTTGACTTTGTTTTAGGCGCATTTGTAATATTGATCTCTTTATTTTGCTTTGCGAATTTCCCCTGTGCTCATTACTGCTCCTCTGAGGCAGTTTGGAAACTCTTGTATAGAAGCGGCTGTAAAAATGAAGGGTTTGCGTGTCTGGTAAATTGGGTGGACGGGACGTGGCTGTGATGCTCATGCTACAAGGTCTCTCCACATGAGAAATGACAGCAATCAGGATGTTACAGTCCACTCTGCAGATAAATGCAGTAATGGATGAAGCTGCTGCCAGGCCTGAGATGCATGAATGTTTCAAAATATCATTTTAGAAATGGAAATGTATCAATTTAGGAGCAAGAATTATGCATTGCAGTCGAGGACTGAATCGCCATGGCAACCACTTCCATATGGAGATTTATTTGTCAGATAATTTTGGAGATGACCACATACATTCTTTTGAAGACAGCTCAGTGGAATAATAGAACTGTTTTTTTCTCTCTCTCTTACATTATCAAGGGTCTAGAAGCATCTAAACTGTGTTATGAAGGATATATGGTGCTTAGGGCACGCAGTGGGTTGGTGTTTGGGTGGATGCCATTGTGTTGCTGTGTGGTTGCTTACAAAAATAGCTTTCTGACCTCAAAAAAAGTTCCCTCAATGTAAATATATCATTTTTTTTAGACAGTTATGTCAATATTTTATATACAGTCACTTAGAAAAAATATTACATGTCCTCAACAAGCTGCATGATTTGAAGTATTTATTTATTTTTGTGTGTGTTAATTTTTTATTCCAGTTTTATTTCCCATTTTTTTTAAGTTTACGTTACATGGTGTTTAAAATGAGCAAACAAAGATTTATAAGTACTGTAATAAATGCTCATTGTTTGTTAACACATTAACTAATATTAACACATGACACTTTATTTTAAAGTGTTAGTAATATTTAAATGTTTTAAATTTGTGAACTGATGTTCAGGTTCTCTTTCCTTTCATAAAGCTGCATGCACAATCACGATCAATCACAATCATCACATTTTGTCGTGATACAAATCAGTAATATCTAAGGAGGTAATAACTGATCATAACTAATGTTATTGGGATGGAGGTATTGCCTCCTCTCACATGACTTTCATCCAATAATTCTTACCCCCAAGTAAAGTCTCGGCACGCATTAAGGTGTCTGTTAAAAGTCAATGAGCTGAAGGAAGGCAAGCCTCAGCTGTTACTTTACTCTTACTTTCACAGTATTACTTTACAAAAATGAGTGATTTTATTCTTTTAATGTCATATTTAGTAACATTTGCATTGTTTTATTTTTGTAATAACGATCATTTTCTCATCCAATATTTTGAGGAGATACTACCTCCCTTAGAAAGTCTTGAAAGCATTTGTCCAATAACAGTATGTTGGTTGTGTCAAGTGTACATAATTACCTCCAGGTTCTTCTGGAACTATTAGACTTGAGCCTCTGAGCTTTCTTACTTTCTCATTTCCATTCTGAATATGCAGACAAATTCTTGTAAAAGGATTTCTGTTAATGTCATAATGCAAAAGTGCAGCAGAGTCTGAAAGCTCTGATAAGCAGTGTGGAACAAATGAAACTGAGGTTGACTAAGAAGAGCTTTCAGAAAGATGTTAGAGCCAGTGCATAAAGTAGGATGTATTAGAACTAAGCACATACTCAAAGAACAGGCACTCAGAGAATACTGTCCTGAAAAAATCTTTCATGCTTCATTGTTTTCCTTACAATCCCCTAGGCACTTTGAAGTCAACTCTGTTACCGGGCGGCAGATGTCATAGGGTCTTTGGGCACTTCTGTGGCATTTTAGACACCTATTAGCCAGAAGACACATTGTAAGGTTTAGTACACGATGATGACCAATTATTTTAGTGGACGGCCTTTGAGTTTATGCTTAAGACTTTGAAATTGGAAGTGATACTTGAAACCCAGGAATGATATTTTTCCACAGAGATGCATTACCAAACAAGTATTCCTGTCAGATTTATGGCCTGAAGATTTCCAGTGAATCGGCTGTATGAAGTTTATCAAGGTTAATGGTGCCTGAGAACTGATTTCACTGCTTTTTTATCTTATTTTCACTGTAACACCATTCTAATCCTTAAACAAATCACTGCGTACGTGAGTTGTTTGCCAAGCTTGATGTGTACGAGGATGAGACGCATTCCTGAATTATTAGTAACGAAAGGAAAACATCTTTATTCCAGTCTGTTGTCAGACTGCTTACAGTCCTCTGTGTCTGCACCAATCACAATTCAAGCGAGACCAAACAATGGAAGTGCTTCACAGCTTGCTGGAACACGGTTAGAAAAAGAACTAACCGCTCAGAGGATGATTCTGTAAGCCAGTGTGTATCACGAGGAAAATAACACAATCTGCTCCGGCCCTCAGTTGAGATTTTGTGTAGAAATCTAATGGGAATGCTAAATTAGAAATTCTATTTGTTTAAGGTGTCTGGAGTTTAAGTGGTATAAATATAGTTATGAATGCATTGCACTTCTCTCAGGCCTGTTAACCTCTAAAATGTGCCTTCCTGACACTTTTAACAGGCCTCCACAATAAGGGTCTCTTTCTGCTGTGTTTTCTGATTTTTACTGTTCCCAAAATAACCTTTTATTTTATTTTTGGGGGAATATACACACACACACACACACATATATATATATATATACATGTGTGTGAAATCAAACTGCCCACTTAGGAAGCAACACTGATTGACAATCAATTTTGCATGCTGTTGTGCAAATAGAATAGACAATCCCAGCAGCAGGACCGCTACTTCCGCCTTTGTGCAAGGAGGAACAGGAGGAGCACTGCCAGAGTCATGTGACAGACGTGACAGAGTCTGGAGACGCCGTGGAGAACGTTCTGCTGCCTGCAACATCCTCCAGTATGACCGGTTTGGCAGTGGGTCAGTAATGGTGTAGGGTGGCATTTCTTTGGAGGGCCGCACAGCCCTCCATGTGCTCGCCAGAGGAAGCCTGACTGTCATTAGGTACCTCAGACACCTTGTGAGACCATGTGCGGTTGGCCTTGGGTTCCTCCTAATGCAAGACGATGCTAGACCTCATGTGGCTGGAGTATGTCAGCAGTTCCCGCCCGCTCCCCAGACCTGAATCCAACTGAGCACATCTGGAACATCATGTCTCGCTTCATCCACCGACGCCACGCTGCACCACAGACTGTCCAGGAGTTGGTGGATGAGTGTGACTCCAAATCCAGACCTTCATGGGTTAATACATTTGATTTCCATTTGATTTTGTTGTAAAAAATAATTTATTTTGTTTTACTTTTTTTTATGTACAATTTACATTTTTCTTTATTGTGCAACATAAAGAAAGCAGAGAAAAGGGATTGTGGCATAAACTTTTGCAAAAAAGGTAGGGAAACATCAACACCCATAATGCACTAGGCCTAGTCTAACTCTCTGTGGACACTGGACAGGGATAAACAAAAAGTACTGTGTGTAGATCTACCAAGCCCTGGAGGTAGTTCAGCTGACAAATAAACTGAGAGATAAAGGCGTAGGTAACATGTGTGGATAACATGGAGAAAGAGAAAGAGTATGCATTGTTAATTTACAGACATAATAACAACACAAAGCTGGTTGAAAATCCAAATGTGTCACAGTGGCTCAGAGCCATCGGGTATTTCTTATTGTTGAGATATGCATTGCGTCAGTCACGTGCTGCAGAGACAACAGCTCAAACCAGATAGACAAGGAGAGCTGTTTTACTGTGAGGCGTCAACCTGTCACTGAAAGAGAGGGCGTGCACACACGTGTTAGTCAGAACGGACGGCCCACGGGGAGCCATAATGAACCTCCTGCTGCGGCGCAGAACAATTTGTGTTGTTCCATGAAGTCACATACAAGAATCTCAGCTCAGCGAGAGAGCTTTTATAGCTAACGTTAAGTGACTTCCAAGTTTTTGCATTGGCTGTTGAGAAAAGCATCTCACGAGTTCTTTCTCGTTAAAGTAAGGAAACCATTTTCTTAGAGGGGATCTTTTTAGTGGTAATCAGACACGAGCACATCCCACAGCTCATATCTGCAGGCTAAGCATGCACACACATTTTTTCCTCATGTCTGTGTTTCAGTTGGGTTCAAGAAGATAATTTAGAACTTTAAAATGACATTAAAATCAGTTCAAACTGAGGTTTTGATGAAGGGGAGTTACACAGGAGTAGTTTCAGGATCAGAGCCAGCAGGGGGCACTAAATAAGTAGCGTTTTAGTGATGTCCTGGTCTCCTAATCAGCACTGCGACTTTAATGTTCTCTTAAAGATCATGACCTTTTGACACTGTCTTGCTACCACTGCAGATGAGAAAGTAGTATTGCTTGCTAAAAGCTATTTTATATATATATATATATAGAGAGAGAGAGAGAGAGAGAGAGAGAGAGAGAGTTATAGTTATTCTTCTTTTGTGTGTTATATTTCACAGACGGAATTGAAACACTGTATCATGAGCTGCATTCATGTAGAGGAATGCCGTTCTGGGCTTTATGCTATAATGCAAAGAAAAAAAAATGATTTCAGTATATCGTGCAGCCCTGTTAAGCTTCTGCTTTGCAAACTTCCTAGTATTGTTGTGGTGAGTTTTGTATGAGAAAGTCAAGTTTGGATTTCTGAAACTCTAAGCGGTAAGGTTTCATAAGCACCTTTCATTTGAGCAGCTTATCTTGACAGTGTAAACGTCTGGGAAGTGTTTGCTGCATGTGTTACACTCTTAAAACAAGGTGCTTCACGACGCTATAGAAGAACCTTTTTGTCTTAATGGTTCCATAAAGAACCTTTAACATCTGAAGAACCTTTCTGTTTCTCAAAAGATTCTTTGTGGCAAAAGAAGGTTCTTTAGATTTTAAAAAGGTACAAAATATATGGTTCTTTAAAGAACCTTTGACTGAATGGTTCTTTGTAGAACCAAAAATGGTTGTTCTATGGCATTGCTCTGAAGAACCATGTTAAGCACCTTTATTTTTAAGATTGTAGGTGGGACGCACCTGCATAGTGCTGAGGTCAGCTTTTGGCTGCGCTTCAATGGGCGTTGAAGGGTGAAGACAGCTGCTTGAGTTATGCTAACTATTACAACATCACACATTCTGCAGTCATATGTCAAGCAGAAAGCCCACATCTGACATCAGTGCCAAGATCTCTAGATGAAGACGCACCCATGTTTGCTCCATAAAGAAAAATGGGTTCTAGAGAACGTGGTGTTCATTCATCTTCTGAGATGTTACTTTGCCAGGATTGTCATTCACTGAAATGTCTTTGGCTGAGGGAGGTTATGGTTTGATAAGCATTTGTTTTAGTTTTTTTTAATACTAACATTCCAAATGCAAATGCATCAGTATATTTTAATAAGCATGGTCGTAATGCAAATCTATGTGCTGTAGACGATTTATTTGAAGAATAGTGAATGAGAGTCAACTACTTTAGGACAGAGATGACATTTTCATTTTCCGTTGAGTTAATTTATGGAGGCTTGGGTCTGGAATGAATGAAGGACTTGAGGACCTGCATAAGTCCAGGTGTCTCGCTCTCTTGGATTTCTCTCTTTGTTTGACTGCACAAAGCACAGAATTTATTCGACAGTAATTCGACTTTTTCCTTGATAATTCCACATTGTGCACGGCAATCATTTACAAACAATGGCTCAGTTAGCCTCATTGTTCCAATCGCTGGTAGTTTATGGTAGCTCACAGATTAACTCACTTTCACAGATTAACTTATTTTCATTAATTGTAGCAAGTTTGAATTTTTTATTTATTTTTTTGCTTCTCACTCACCAGATATGTAGTATGTATCACTAATGTGTGAAACTGAAAGAGGAATTGTGCCTTTGTCTGAAACAGGTTCCCATTTGTAAAGAGTGGTTTATGCTCAACAAATATCTTTGCATTCAAAATGTTTGGATGATAGTGTACTGCAAGTAAACTTTATGGGGAGTGACTGACTAGTAGAAGTACCCAGTAGTAATGCACGATATGTGAAGCCATAAACAGATGGAGTCAGCAGTACTGGACTGGAAAGTGGGATGCTGGCGTTCTTTAGCAGTGTGTGGAGCAGACATCTGCAGATAAGTCATCTGTCAGTGGTCACAGCTCTTTGAAACCTTTCACAAAGAATGATGAAGCTTGAAATGACTTGCATTCAGTGGCATGTAGGGGACTTATAAAATGAGAAAGCAAAGTCATTTTTGCCTTTGAGTTCATTCTTGTCAGTTTATTCATGTTTCAGCCGCACTTGACATGGTTTCATTATTAAAAGCATATCCATCACCGTTCACCTTCTATTTGCAATAAGCCATATATTTCTATTAATTTATATTAACGTTCTGTTCATTAAAATCAGATCAAAATTTTCATTGTATCTCAAATAATGAGCTCTCATTAAAAACCGTCTGATCATTTTGTGTTTTTTAAGTCATTTTAGGTTCATTTTGATGTTAATGAATAGGGATGATGGGTGAGGTAATACTCTTATTCATTCTGTTTCCACCTGTATAACCCATTCAGCCTAATTTCTCAACCAGTTATACATATGAACATATGTGGGCATCAACCCACTGACCGGCTAATCAGCCAGTCACTGACATTCAGGCACTGTCTACTCTCTTGTGACTTTTAGCCTGTGTTTTGCAGCTTTAAAGTGCCCATTCAGTCTGCAACACAACTCTAAATGAATGAAAACAACCTGCAAAGTTTTGAATATGAAAGTGCACTGTGTATAAAGTTATCTCTCAAAAGAAATAGTCAACTCTGAATCATTGAAACCAGTCCTTTTTAAAATGAGCCCCAAGCCGTTTCATGTTGACGAACATTGACATATTGCCCGCCCACTTGTTGCACAGGCCTGGGAAAGCTTGATTTTTGTGTCGATTTGAATGAAAATGCAAATTCATTCTTTGCCAATAGGTGCCTCTTTTCTAGCATTGAAAGTTCCCTTTGAACCCTTCTTTTAAATGAAATCAACCAATCACTGGAAGTAATCATTGAATAAATCATTTGGGAGGTAAAAATAAATGCATATTATGAGAAAATTAGTTTTTTTGGCCTTTTATGCATTTCAACCTGTTGTTTGGGACTCCCAAAACCAAAATATTAACCTTTCATAACCCATAATACAGGCACTTTAAAGAGCTCAGCGAGAACAAAGTGAACCCAAGGGAAGCAAAGAGGTGGAAATATTAAAACGTTAGTGTTCCTGTACTCTCAAGTATTTATCTCTGAATGCTTTCGAGAAGTCACCACCTTTTTGTCTCCCAGTAGAAAAGGCTTCAAGTCTCATTTGATGATGTAGAAACATTGCGCATTGTATTCAGTTTCTTTTCATGGATAACGGTAGAGTTTAATATAGGAACTGAAAGTCACTGATTTAGTTTTTACAGTAAATGACTGTTTGCCTGATGGGAAGTGAGTCTAGCTATTTCCGCTCTGGAGACACAGTGTTCAATACACTTGGAGTCCTTTTATTTGTGTGAGCCGATGAGCAACTGTGTCGCATATAATCAAAGCAATTCCTCACCGATTCTCCCTTGTGAGCCTCATGACTGATCTTAATTAATGACCCAATCCGGATCCTAAAATGCAGCCTGCAGACTCTGAAGCTCACACAGTCCCTACCCAGCTTTCTAGCTTATTCATTGTGGCTGTTACCAGGTATCGCTCTGTCCTATTTCTGTCTCCGATTCTAGCACCTTAATGAGACATCAGCTATAGTGAGTGAGAACGTTAGTTATGACGACGTAGATTCACCCATAAAACCTTAGTTTTTCTAGTGTTTGGTAATGCAAGTTGTTTCACTTTCATACAGCCTGGATCAGTGCGATAGATGAGCTTGCTCTACGTGTGATTTCACTTCCTGTTGGAAAGATAGCCCTAGAAAACATTACTGGCAGTGCTCGATTACAGCAGTTCAGACACAACCATATCACTTCTCAATCAAAAGACATTAATCTTCACTTAAAGCCCCAACACTGTGAGGTTTAATCCATGCCTATTAGGCTAACTAAAAAAGGACAAATGCATTAAACATTTAAAGCCGTTCTCCTCTAAATAGACCAAAATCTACCCAATTAATGTGCAGAGGCATGTACAATTTTAGTGTTTGTTCAAAAAATGCTCTGTTCCTGCCTCCTACTTATATCAATAGCAAATATCTAATATGCATAGTATGTCATAGCATGTTGTTATTGTATATTGATAGTTATATTATATACTATTGATATATCCAAACGTGAAAACAGTTCATGTGTGAAGGCACTTATATACAGATCTATTTGAAAATGACATTTGTTTTGGATTATGGTTCTTATTATGGGATAATGGTGTGCTGGTTTCCTGACCAGGTTTTATTAACTACTAACTTAACTAGTAGACCTTCACCAGTAGGATAAATGCTAAGCGGTAACCAGCATAATTCAGCCTGGGTGTACATTATACAATATGCTAATCTGAGCTGAACAGATGTTCCCTTTGTTTTGTTCTGCCACATTTTCTTGTTTAACAAAATTGAACCATTTATTGGGTTCAAATGTTTAATCAAATGTCTGTTCAAGTAAGTCTTTACTTGTTATCCAATCTCCTATGTCAGACCTCTTTTTAATGTTCAAAAATGAAACATAACAATGAAGTACCTCAGAATGAGTCACAAACAGAGATGAGCATTTGACATTGCAGGCCCTATACAGTAATGGACCGTATGAATCACAATGCCTGACCCCTTGACCCCTTAGCTTGTATTTGTGGATGCCCTTCAATCTGCCCCCTGTGCGGATTGGCTGGGTTTGTCCACGGCTACTGGAGATGTCCATCTGTGTGGGTTCAGCGTATGGGCACAATCTGCCATCCAGTGGGCCAGCTCACAGCAAGACCAGCGCCACAATCCTCAGCGGAGTAAGCCATGTAATGCCTTAAGTCTGATTACAAAGAGCTTTGTCATACAGTTGCAGCTGAAGGATTGCTCATGATATGTATTTAATGACCGGAACCGAAGGGGGATTCCAATCCCGAAGCGAATCGCAGCCTCAGCTGTGCAGTTTCCTGAATGTTACTCTGTGCTGGCTGCTCTCGAAGATCTCCGTCTCGAGTCTGTGAACTCAGACTACAAGCCATTCCCATCAGCGGGACTTTGAAAAGCTCCCCTTCTCTCTGCAATAAAGGCTTTGGGATAAATACAGCCTGCCCTGGGAATAGAGATGGAGCGGCTCTTTAAACTTTGTTTATGCTCATCCCGCTGAAGCAGGCTATGTAATAGTGTCTAATCTCCCTTAATTACACTTATAGACTGCCAAGGTTAGACATGCAGACAGGACTGTCAAAGCCCCTTATTGATTTCACTTTAAATGAGATATGTTTCATGCCGCCAGGCCAGTCTTCACAATCAGCAGGCAAAGGGCCTTCAGAGTTGTGATCTGTTCTTTGTGATTCAGCTTTGACCACTTTTCTTCAAGGACACCCTAATAATGTACTGTTCTCAACAAAACTGGGTCTGCATCAAAACCTAGTGAGCTGTCTTGTCGTAATGGAAAGTGTTGTTGTAAACGAGGGTTTTGGAACAATCTAACTCTAAATATGTTTAATTTAGATGGCAATCAACAAAAAATGGATATATATATATATTTGTATTTCACATCATCTGCCAGTTTCTCAGAAATCCTATTAACCTCAACAAACCCCTGAATTATGCATAGACTTTTTATAGATTTGTAAAAATGTAGTGACAGCCCTTCAGAAATGCATTATTTATTTTATTTAAATATATTTTATTATTTTATTTGACTCATATAATTTATTTTATTTTATATAAAAAATATACACAAGGTATCCAAAGCATAAGCTTTTGATGTTTAACTCAAAACCAGGCATAAAAACCAACATTGTCTGCTAATATATACTACTGATGCAAACTATACTTATTGACAATATAACCACATCATATTGTTCAAGTCAGCATCAGCCAATTCCTGTTCAGCTTTTGTTATACAAGTTTCAGACTTGTGATAAAGCTTTAAAATGCCAGAAGGAAGACGTCAACTAAATGTTAAATGTCATGATAATAAATGTCATTATTATCAATGTGGCATATAAAAGAAAACAAACACAAGTGTTCATGTTCCTATCCTGACAGGAATCTCTTCTCCTTTTATATGACTTAAATTTCTTGTTTTGCATCACTTCTTAAAACATCAGTTTTACTTAATATACAGTGTAAAACCAAGCTTTTTGGGTGGAAATGAGCCCTCATGGATCCAGCCCTGCTGAATTAATGTGTCTACAAGGCCTTGAAATATACATATCTTTAAGAGAGTCCAGCAGAGACGCCTTATACCTCCTTAAAAAGCTTTTTTATATATTTTAAAAGGTTGTATATAATTAATATATATATATATATATATATATATATACACAGTATAGATATATTATGTATTATTTTATAAAAAAACAAAATGTAATACACAGTTGCATTACGTTCATGAGTTGCTGCTCACAGAGTATTAGTGTTCGTTTTCTAGTTGAACTGGTTAATCTTTTGAAGAGAACTGATTGATGGGAACTGAGTGATGGCATTGATTCATATCCGTGGCTCTCAGTAAAGCAGTCATCAGTCGGGTGTAAGTGGGTGACCTGCTTCAGATGTGCTTTCCGCTCTGTCCCGGCCAGCAAAAATAACATCCCAAAAAGCAGAGCTCGTATTTTCAAAAGGGGTCACTTAAAACTTTCTGTTTACTGGACAGTAATTAGTTTCACTTGCAGACATTTGCGTGTTACTTAAATATATACAGTATATATATATAAACACACATTTACAATCCTGCACTGTCAATATGAGAGCTGTGAGATGAAGCTGCTGATGTAGGAAGTCCATCCTGCTTTTCTTTAAGTGTGAGCATTTTGCTGATGGCCTGCACAAACTCATCTTCTGTCTCCCTCAGAGATTCGGGGTGGATTGGCAATTCCTGGCCCCCGTGAGAAGGGTTGACTTTCTTTTTGAATATGAACTGAAAGGACTATTACATCGCAATTTCATGCCCCAGGGGTTATCTGATCTCCTCTTCACTACATTTAGCTCAAAGTGTCTCACAGTCTCCTCACCTACTAATGCGTGATTCGCTCAGTGCCTCGTTTCACTCGTCTCTTTTCTCTGTTTCTCTGTGCCACCACCCTTTATTTTTCAGCAGTCTGCTGAATGACTTGTCTCAGTGCTTTTAGCAGCGTTTCTCTTACGTGTGTGGACAGATAGCTTGCCACTCCACATCAATTGAGGATATTGTTTTTATATTTTTAATATTATTTAAAAATGTTTTATTAAATAAAACAACGTTTAATATTTTTTTTTTTAACTCACTAATGTTTTTGTTATATTATATGTATAAAAAATTGTATAAATGCTATTTATAATAAATCATATTGATGCCCAACAATTATTTAGTATATTAGTGTCTGTTAATATTGTTTTTAAAATAATGCCAAAGCAATGAAATATAAATATAATTAATTTGGCCTTTCTGACCATGAAACTATTTTCTTTTTGTAATAAATTAATGATTTTTTAAAATTAATTTTAACAAATACTGATGCTCAAACAATTTGTACTGTTATTTTAACTTATTAGAAAAATAAATGTTTAAAATAATAACATTTAAAATAATAACGCCTATTCAGATAATGCACTAGTTTAAAAAGTATGAAATGGCATTTTGCATTCTATTTAAAAAAATGTTTTCATTCCCGTGAGAATAAATAATTGATCTTCTTCCTCCTTGTGACAAGCAGTAAGGCCATTATATCACTCCCAGCATCACACGAATGATAAACCAGCTCTCGGTGAAATTGCACCTGTCATAATAAAAACGTCAATACACATTGTGATTTTGTTCCTCATATTTCAGTTTTGGTAGATTTATACGAGGAATACTTCACATATGTGTCACCACTTGGAGCTCAAATAGCCATCATACTCGTAGATAATCTAACCTTAAATTTTATTCATATTTTCAGTGGTCATTATGAAGATAAAACTGATTTAGTCTATTTTTAGCACTTTCCAGTCATCACAGGAGGTCTCATTTACTTTGATTATGGGTTGTCCCATTATACACTGATTTGCACAGCACTGCATGAAACCTGAACAACAAAAGACTTTATGAATGTAATTGTTTTTATTAAACATTTTGCAGCATTTAAATATCAATGCAGTCACAGTGGAGTTTTTGTGAAAATCTACTACAAAAATGTGAGTCCAGTTTCTGAGTAGTATTTGCACACAAAGAAAACGCTGGCTGTTTTTCATTCAGGTGCTTTAATGAGTAATCTATATGGTGTTGACAGAGCAAAGTCCGTAAATGACTTAAATAGAGGTGAGCAGAGGTTTTTAAGAGCGTGAGCCATTTAGCAGGACAGTCTAATGAAAGTGAAAGGTGCAGGCCACTCTTAGTTCATTATCCAGCTTAAGGGCTTTACATGCTCTTAAATAGTAGAGCTCAGGTGAACCCACGAGACACCCACTTTCATACCCACAGCCTCCCTGTGTAGGTATTTTGAGCAGGATTTTTTTTTGGTGCTTGTAAAGTACTTCATAACTGCTTCAAGTGCTTAGCCATTATTAGTCCAGGTCAACTGTTACCCTCCTTATTTAATCATATATTTCCTCCTCTGGAACTCCGGAGGGCAAGATTTTTCATATCATGAAAGTGCTATTCAGCTCATAAGTTTACAAACCCCTTGTGGAATCTATATCTGTATAAGAGATCATGAATATTGAGTGCTAGCCAAAGCAAGTACTCATTATTTATTTTATAATTTATTTGTTATTATATTTAGATGTATTTAAATTTAGCTTCATTAGTGCTAAACAAAAATGAGACCGTTTCTTAATCAGTTTTAGTATTTTATTTAATGTTTTTATTACCCTTCTTAATATATATATATGTACATATATATTTATATTCATTATGGCAGAGTGGCATAGTGACTTAATATTTTTATAACCCTTTTTATTTTATTTTATTTACTTATTATAGTGGATTATTTATTATTTATTTTATTTGTAGTAGCATACATTTTCATTACCCTTTTTTATTTGATTTGATATTTTATTTTATTTTTGCTTACTATAGTGAATTATTTATTGTAAGAAATTTTGATGGCACAATTAGGTTTAATATTTGATATTTTATTTTTTTAGTTAATAAATCACAATGCAAATTCTATTTTATTTATTTATTTATTGTTATATTGTTTATAATCCCTCATTATTGAGAATTACTTAATGAAATGTAATGTTTCTGACACAGTCTGGTTTAGTATTGCACTTATGTATGTAATGTAAATCCTAAATGTCCTTGATTTCAGCAACATCACTTCTACACTTTCAATTCTGCAATTTGTATTCCCTGATGTGCCGGCCCTCATGACCCCAACCTCTTTACGCGCTGTCTTTGACTTTGTTTTTCACTGTCTGTCTCTCTGGTGCTTTGTTGTATGCGAGCCTCCTGAATCAGTGTTTTTGGATAAATTAGAATAATTGCTGTGACTGATCATTGAGGTTCTTGACCTTTTCTGCAAGAGCAGGCGGTCCTAACTTCATTACAGCCAGCAAACCGAATCCACTGTAGGATGAGAAAAGAAGGCAGGCTGCACATTAACCCAGCGCAGGGACAAATGACAGCCAGAGGGGGAGGGACTATGGGGGAGGAGGATGGGGGTGGGGATTTAGAACACAGTCGGCCAAAGAGCATGCTTGGCTCCGCCCTCCTCTTGAATAATGCATGAGACATTGGGTTGTCCCTGCTGATTGGAGTCAGCTGGCGGAAGTGGCTGGTTGCTGGGCTTACCGGCTGAGAGAGCAAGCCCAGGCTAGTATCTCTCAGTCGCTCCATGAGCCTGAGTGCATCTGCTTCTGTCTGTCGTGAAAGAAACCTGGATGTAGGACAGCTGGATCTGCCTCCGTTGCATACTGCTTCGCACCACTTCCGTGTTTATCTGCTTCACCTCTCCCACAGGATTTACACAGGGGACATGTAACCTCTCCAACAAGGCTTTGTTTGTGTGTGTGTGTGTGTGTGTGAGTGTGTGTGTAACAGAGGGGATAACCTCCTCCTTAAGGATTCACCAATGCATTCCTGTTGGAAAATGAAGATTCAGGTACAAATGCTGTGATGTTTTGGTGTTGTCTTTCTTCTGTTTGTCAAACTGCTCCGGCCGAGGCTCTGTGTGTTTGCGTGTGTCATTGTGCTCATGTGAAAGGAGAGCTGTGAGATTGCTGTCTCCATGGTTGCTATTGTGAGGCCTGTTGTTGTGTTATGGAGATGAGGCAGCTTCTGTGCACTATTGCGGCAGTTTCAGCATCAGCTGTGAGCCGAGGGCTTTTTTTCTTAAATCAACAATGCCGACATTAGTTGTGCTTTCTGTTCCCCGGTTGTGTTTCTGAATGACCTCAGCTTCTGCTTCTCGCTGTACAGTATATGTGTGCTCAGGTGAGGACTTTTATGTTTGTGAGCTAGACAAGGACTACTGATGAGTTAGTTTTGTTTAACTCGTTTTAAACAGGTTGATTGCATACATTTAGAGTACAACCTTTATTTTCAGTTTTGTTTTATGCTGGAATTGCACGTACACTGTTTTTTTTAGGGTAGCAGACATCCTACCAAACTCAGTGGTTATGTACACTGAAAAGCATTGGTGTAGAGATTACTTTAAAACCATTTTCAGTAAATTCCACAAATTATTACAAGGACATGGCAAATAACACTTTGAATTAAATATGACATTTCGAAGAAATTGTTTTTTTTCCCACATAAAACCCCAATACTCCAGTAATCTAGTTTCTGGGCAAATTGGTGTATAGTGTTTGTTTTTTTTTTTGTTTCATTTTTTTTTTGGCAAGTTCACACACCAGGCATCTATATAAGACTTTGTATTTGGCCTCATGTTGTATAAATATAAAAATATTCCTAAATTAAAGGCACAATATGTAAAATTTTTGTTATAAAATATTCAAAAACCACTTGCACAGTGTTATTTATTTAAATTTTTTTGTAAGATGTATTTTTTGGTGTGTTTTTTTTTTTGCCTTTGTTGACAGGAAGTGAAGTGGTAGAGAGATAGGGGACGGGATCGGGAAAGGTCTGCAAGCCGACCGAAGTGCTGCCCACGAGGCTATCAGCACCGACAGTGTTATATTTCATGCATGTGTGTACTTGTTATCTCAAAATTTCTGTAGGATTTTGCAAAATCAAAGAAATTCCAGATTTAAATAATGAACCGTCCCTGTTCATTGTCGCCCATCAATGACGCAATATCCAAGCTATCCTCGGTTTCCGATGAAAATATGAATACTACGGCAACACACGTGGACAAATGTGCAAGTGGTAGTTATTTATTGTGCATTTCCATATCATGGATCATGATTACACTCTCCACAGTCCCAAAAACGTAGATGTATACAAACTAAGGCAAGAAGATATTGAAGCAAATAAACGAGAACAAATATCGTTGTGGCTTTTCCGAAATGGAGAGAGCTTTGCGAAAACCTCAGACTGGACAGAGACTCTGTTCTCGCTTGTGTTTTAATAGACGGGTAAGCAAATAAATATTATTCATTGTGTAAGTAACAGTCATGTACAGGTGGTTAGGAGATTATGATTTGTGAAAACGACATCACCCAGTGTTTTGAAAATGCAACCTCTAGTGGTCAAAACTTACATATTGTGCCTTTAAGAATCCAAATGTATGCATATTGCGTTCATGCGTATGAACCTGACATTATGCAAAAATACTAACATATTGTCAGCTGACCATTTTTCAGACATCTCCTGAATTTTGATGGGTTCATATAGGATTGTACCAGTATTTATATTTTGACCGATAATCCGATATTTGTTTTTTTCGAATAGCCAGTGACTGATAAATGGCTGATATTAAATTCTGTTTTGTCTAAATTACAAATTAAACATGAAGGTATTTTAAATGTTACAAATGAAAAATGGGTATTCAGTTTGCAACCAGAACATTAGACCAGACCTGCGACTCATCTGTGACCCACTGGTTTTTGTCTGATTGACATTAAATCTCAATAATAGGCTGTTAAATACTGTCTGTTAATATACTGCTACATCATGAGACTAAGTTCCTTGTTCCTCTCTCAGTTGCTCACACCAAAACATCCCAGTGGTAGAGACGCACGTGTCTGCAGCGGTGCACGAGCAAATCGCATCATTGACAGACGTACAAAATCGGAGGCTTTGTGTGAAATCCCCTCGTTGTGGGGGGAGGGGGGCAGACAGAGATTAGTGATCACATGTGACACATCCCCCCCACCCGCTTAAAACCCGCTAGAGAGAGGAAGTCATGAACGAACACAGTGTGTCAAACAAAACAATCCGGTCATGTTTGCTCCAGAGTCCAGACAGGCAGATAGACAGTCTCATTAGGGATGACTCAGTGATTTTTGAGGGAGAAGTGACTGGAAGGCCTGAGGGTTCTGCTGTATGTTACAGATTATACCCATTACTGCCATGCTGTTTCTCTTCTTTACCACTCCGCCATCCAGTTCACATACACCGTATGTAGTGCTCACTGCTTCCTACACACTGAGCAGCATCACTTCACTTACTGTAGTAAAATCTGTTTGTTTGGGACGACCTGTAACATATTCGAACATCAACATTGTTATGTAGAGTTTCAGTATAATAAGAACATGTGTATTTCTATATCACTTTTAATATTATTTTTAAATACAATGTGGTATACCTTCATTTAGCATCAAATGACTGGAATCAATTGAAAACGATTGTGCCCCTTAATATTTTTGTGAAAACCATTGTATTTTTTTTACCTCCAGTATTCTTTAATGAATAGAAGATTCAAAAGAACTGCATTTTTATATATTGTATGTATATGTGTGTGTGTGTGTGTATATATATATATATATATATATATATAGTGAATATTCTAATGGGAGATATTGTCATTGAATAAGGTTTATATTTTATTTGACTTGGAGTGTAGCACACAGTTTACTGTATATTACTTTTAGGTTGTTTTTGTCATTTTTGGAGCTTGACTCATGTGGAAACTGAACTCTGTATTGATCTCGTTGTGTGATAAATAGAATAGCTTATAGATTTGAAAATGACATGAGGGTAAATGAATAGCACTGACTTTTTCGGTTAAACTGCACAGTGATGTCATTTATGCACAAAACCAGACATATCCTCATCATCATAAATATTTGCATAGTATCTTGCTTGTATGTCTGATTATGTTTCCTGCATTTCTAGTGTCATTCTGGTGTATATAATTATGTACTACATCTTCATGGGGTTTCAGAGGCTGTAGCGGATTGTTTATCATCTATGAGTGACCTCTCATTTGCATTTAGACATAAGGGAACAGTCCAGAGGGTCGCAGGGGAACACAGAGGTCCCGGTGTCAGCAAACTAATTAGTCTGGACTGGCCTGAGATAATTAGGATTGGCTTCGATTCCAGCGTCAGAAAAACAATAAAATATCATCTGAAAATGAACAACCAAAACAGTGTTCTCCCATAGGAATGTAGTTTCTCTTTGAGAGCAGAACAATAACAGGATGTGGGTTATTGATACTGTGCAGGTGACTGCGGATGTGAAAAAAGGCTGGAGGAGTTTTGAGCTGTTATGTTTTTGGATATGTTATACCATTTATGGATTTTTGGTATTTCTCGCTTACCTTCACTTTCTCCTCAATTGTTCTTCGCTTGGAAATGTGATGTTCAGAATTCCTATTACTTTCAGTATTACTATAACCAGTTTAACTGATTATTCTCTTATCGTAGGATTAAAGATTTATTCATGTGGAAATCATTGTTAAATTTCCGCTTTGAGGATCCTTTTTGTGCATTTAGAAGATTCCATGCAGGTTCTTCTTGGCGGTCCATGGCAATAGAAATTATTTTTGACTTATTTTAGTGCATGGCAGATAAAAGAAAACATTGTGATTTATGTATCTTTAGAAAAGGGGGAAATTTCAATACATTTTCAGTTCAGATTTTAATTCAGATTGATAATGATATGCTTAGTCATTTAAACTATTTAATTTAATATCATTAATTGGGATTTTTAAAATTCTTTATTTATTTGTATATTATTTATGTATATGTTAAGTAATTAAAAAAAATATATATTTTTGGAAAAAAATGAGTAATAGGAATTATTGACATACACTCAATGTGTGTACTTCAAACAATGACATCTCTTTTTAGTTAAACAGTCTGAATCAAATCTTTCCTTTACTTACACTCTTCCATGGCACACTGGAGATGTTTAGCTTGCTAAAAATAATTACTTGTCATAAATACCAGTCATCAATCCTGATGTTACATTTACAGCTAAGCATATCTTGCTGCTCAGTGCTTTAAATGTACTTCTTCATTCCTCGCTCTGGTGTTATTCTGGCATGTGGTTGAGCATGATTAAGTGAAACAGATGAGTGGACGTGAAATACAACCCCGTTCCCTATTTGAGTTGTTGAGAAATGACCATTTCCTGTGATTTCAGTAGAGATAGTGTTCCAGTACTTGGCCTTCGGTCTTTTTCACATCTGATCATGTGATCTCTGGTTCATGGGCCTCAGAGGGCTGGGGTTTGTTTGACAGGTCAGATGGGTAAACTGCAGCTCTCAG
>JAUCMS010000022.1:791277-801338 GCA_032357445.1 Enteromius radiatus | reverse complement strand
AGGGCCTGAGTCTGGAGATGTTCCTTAGGTGACAGAAGGCAGATTTAGTAATTATTTTGATGTGAGATTGAAATGATAGAGTAGAATCCATGGTGACGCCCAGATTGCGAACTTCAGGAGAAGGAACCAAGACTGAAATTTGCATATCCCATTACTAGCGTTTTTGCTCATGTGTCGACACGCACAGGTCTCTGTTCCTCATCTCTGTCCAATTTTCAGCAGTCGGTATGTGGTTTTGTCAAGGGTTTGAGTTGTTTTTGTTGACTCACACATGGCTGTGTGTATATCACATCTCAGAAGGAGTCTTCACAAACATGCACTCTGTCAGGCTTGAAAATACACCTTATCTTGCTGACTGGGTCTGCAAGGAGCCGGAGTGACTCACAGTTAATCACGTTTATACTGTCGTCAGAACTCGACTGTGCATCACAGACATACACGCATTCGGCCACTTTACACTATTTATTTTTTTTTACTGTTAATTCACTATTAATTTATTCTCCTGAGATAGACGTTTTCTGAATTTCCCAGGCCCTGTTTTATACTGCATTTGTGGAAAGTGGCATTAAATGTTGAAAATGTTCAATTCCCAAAAAAGTTTGTGTAAATGAGTGTGAATCATGACATTTTGAATTGAAGTGCTAATGTAAGGCATTCACTCGGGTATATTGCTTCCACATTTCTCACGCCTGAAACACTATTATTTCTTAATAGTTCCTTGGAACATTATTCATCAAAGATGTGAATTTGTGTGACTGTGCGTGTCAGCTTGTGTGTTAGTTTGTGTGTTTTTGTAGAGGGCAGTTCCGGACACTCTATCCTGTATTGATCCCTGTCAGGCCCTGGGCTATAAATTCTCTGTTTGTTACAGATAGAATCGATAGGTAATTAGTCTGGGACATAAATGATGGAATCAAACATTGTGCATGTGATCCATGCTGCTTTGATTCAGATGCTCAGGTAATATTAGTGTGTGTGTCTGTGTGTGAGAGAGAGGGAGGGAGATATGGGTTTTAGACAAGGATATTCTTTTGTTGAATGGTTTGTATTTGTCTTTGTAACCCCTCCGCCTTCTTTTTAAGAAATTTTAGATTAAAGTTTTAAAATATTCCATTGCAGTTTGTCTTCTTTCTGACATCTGTTTTCATAATTGGTCTTGCATACAACGAATGTAACTAAACGCCATATATAGCATTTAAATATATGGGGTCTGTGAGTGTTTTTTTCTTTTTCACAAGTCTCTCATGCTTAACAAGACATTTATTTGAAAAATAAAAAGCATAAAAACAGAAAAATAAATTATAATTACAATTTAAAATTCTTTATTTATATATATATATACACACACACTAAAAAGTAATTTATTATTGTGATACAAAGCTGAATTTTTAGTTTAATTACTCTAGTCTTTTAATTGTCACATTTACATTTAATTGTTAGTACATTCTTTTTGTAGAAACCATAATTTTTTTTTTATTCTTTGATCTTTATATAGCATTTATCTGAAATAGAAACATTATAAATGTCTTCACTGTCACCTTTGATCAACTAAATGTGTCTTTGCTAAATAAAAGTATTAATTCCTTTTAAACAAAGCAGTCCCACCAACTCCAACTCTTACTTTGAGTCTTACTGACTCAAGACTTTCGACCAGTAGTGTATGTGTGCTGAGCGTCGTGACAAAGGCAAAGTGGCTGTGATGCGTTTCATTTACGCAGAACCCTGAAAAACATTTTGATGCATTGCAAAGACACGCTTCTTTAGTTAATGCTTCTAATTTGCTGCTTTGGTTTCTGTTTTGCATACAGGCTGGAAGCCCGTCCTCTGTGAACACACCCTGCAGCTTTCCCAGGACTTCAGTGACACCCTCAAACCAGGATATATGCAGGTGAGTTTGCACTCGCTCGGGCTTGAAGCCTCAATGTGCTACTGCATTATAAGGTCGTGTCCTGAAACGTAAAAGGTTCATAAAGAGGCAGAAGTGCCAAAACCTCAATGGGCCACCACTGCCATGCATCTTGATTCTGGCATTTTGTTTTCTAAACTTTCCTCTCGGCTCCTCCCACCTGTCTGTTTGTAATCTTTCTCCATTAATGCATGTTGCATGTCTCTTTATGTCCGTTTTCTCTCTTCCCATCTCTGTTTCTGTACCTCTCTTTCTGTCCCATCCCTCTCCTTTCCTCTCGTATGCAGTTCTAATGACCTCGCTCAGGACCAGAAGCCTTTACAGGCCACTGTAGTGCTGTTGAACTCTAATGGTAAAAGCTCAGCATCTCAGGGTGTCACCATGACCACACTCTGCCTGGACTCCCCCAACAAGCCCAAAAATAGGACCTTGTTTGGCACAGAATGGCTATCTCTACTCAAACCATCAGTCAACTTGAAACCAGAAGGAGGAAGTCTCAAGTTCTCAAAGTCTCTGAATGATGTGGGACAAAAGATGGACAGCCTATGCAATGGTCTTCACTTTATAGACCGCACGTGTTCGGATGGGGAGCTGGGAGCGGAGAAGGAACAACTTGTGCAAGAAGGCCATATCAAAGCCCTCAGTGCCCAAGCCAACTCTCCTCCTCCTTTTGCTTCTCAGCATCCATCCTTCCTCAACAACTATAAACACATCTCCAACCCAAGGCCGGAGCACTGCCTGGCTCCTCCTGCTCCTCCCCATTCAGACCTTCAAAGAAGCTCCAACTTCCTGCGCCTCATCTCCCCGTTCATCCGCTCGTCCACCGCAGGGAGCCTGCAGGCATCTGAGATGGGTAGCTATGCTTCAAGACTCAACATCGGCAAGTCATCCAGCGCCATGCTGGACGTCAGCGAGTCCTGCTATATGGAGGAGATGGGAGACGACGAGGTGTTTGAGGAGGACTCGTCCCGCAGGAAGCTGAAGACTGAGGGCTTGCGGGCTCCTCTTTGCTCTCTTGAGGAGGACAGCGACCTGGATCAATGCTGCTCTCCGCTGTCGGAAAAAAACGGGCCGCTGTCGCCCTACTCCCTATCGGGGGACTGCTGCAGGTTGGTGGGACTTACTCACTCCTGCCCAGCTCCTCTTACCCATGGGCTCCTCCTCTAGAGTGATTCATCCTCATAGTCCCAGCACAGCCCTCACCTGGATGTTCAGTTCCTACCAGTCCCTGTTTATCCTTCCTGTTAGAGGCCTGCTAGTGCTGTGATTAATTTCTAGTCCTCTTGTAATGGTGGGCGATTAATGAGGTTCATATATAAGTGGAGTTCTTTCATGACAACTCTCAGAAGATTTGGGCATGGAGATGGATATGAAAATGTTCATGTTTGTGGTGATGTAGATCTGCTAGGCTGCTGCTATTAGTTATTGCTGTTGTACATTATTGCTGCTGCTGTAAGCAAGTACATACGTCAATACATACGCCGACATACTGCATACATCATAACCTGTAGCAGATTTATACAGGTGGAGCTGGGGAAGGTGGAGGGTTTCAGAGTAACCAGTGGACGCTAACCAGACATTTAAATATAGAACAACAAGCTTATTAGCTGCGTATGCAAACATCAGCTTTTTCCAAGTAGTTTAACATTGTGAATATCATCAGTTTGCATTAGCAACTCGTCAGATTGCGCCATCTAGAGTTTAATGACAGAACTTGGCATTTATGAGTGTTTAAGATCCACTGTGTGGAAGAGGAAGTATCTGATTTTCTGTGCGGGATATTGTATTGCAATGCTGTCATGGACAGTCCAAGAAGATTTCCTTGGAGAGATCTAGTCGATGCTTATGGTAGCTACTCGATTGATGTCGTTCAGCCATATTGAATGAGGTAGAATGAAGATTGAAATCTGATTACAGTTTTGGTTGTGGCTCTCTGGTTTTGCGATTCGAGACCAGGTGAAATAACAGTTTTATCGATATTCGTCTACAGGGCCACACGGATGCCCCGTAGGAAACAATTAGCGTAACTTATGAGGTATGTAATTGACTTTAGAGCTGTGGCCTGCCAGCAGAAAACTAAATAACTCTGGGGGAAAAAGAAACTACTTTTGAGCTCCAAGTACTATATCTTAGATATAGGGTAGCTTTCAGGTGAATTCTTCTCTGGCTTACATAGAAAATGTTATGGCTGCATCCAAAATTGCATGCTGTTTGACTAGGATGAGGAGCAGATTTTGTGACCGCTAAAGAATTGTTCTATATAGTGTTAATATGAATGCAATCCGCTACATTTGTCAAAGTCATGTGACCTAACAGCGTCAGTTGTCATTTCACTGACATTCACAAATCCTCTCCAGTGGCCTCATGGGGTGATGAAGTGTAATTTAGATCGACAGTTCATAATTTTGCTGTAAGTAGTAAGACAATTTTTTGCCTACTCTAGAATAAATACTGTGAATTCGGAATACTTTCACATACAGTTTTTTGGCCAGCTTTATAATAGGGATTCATATTCGGATGCAGCTTATGTTTTTTTGGAAAGTGGCTACATCCAACAAGCTTTTTGACATGATCTGCTCATCTCCAAGCTGAAGTCATTGCTTAACACTTTATCTGAGCTTCACTAGACTTCTGTTTTTTTAATTGTTTACATCTTAAGGGTCAGAGAAGGTTTCTTCCCACATGTATTACCACTCTCACGCAGTGCTGTGAAAACACATGTGCTCTTAAAATAGCTGACATTTAGAGATCAGCCAGCAAGACTTACTGGTTTAAACCAGAGCTGAAATGCCCAGGCTTGGAGATCTGCCATAAATCATGCTCAGGTGTCTTGAGGTGTGACCAAAGCAAAAGATGGAGTTTTTATGTGGGAGGAACTTCACATGTACTGGTGCATTTAAATGCGTCTGAATATTTTAGTTAATGAGGGATCTATTCATGGAATAATATAGGAATTATTCATATGTTTCTGTCTGCTCATTATTATGTGCTCGGTCACATCTGCAGTTACAGTATATGTTCAAGAGAGCATTCTCAAACCACAATGAAAATGTTTTATACTTAAGATCTTTAGATAACCATTTATGAACAGATGTTTAAAAGAACCAATGCAATGATGTGAGGAATGTAAAATGTAAGATTTTTATTTGTTAAACACAATAAAACATGATTTTTGAAAATTATGTAAAAAAAAAAAAAAGAAAAAAAAAATATATATTTTTTGCAAATAAACTTTTTGTAATATTCCCTTTCAATACTCAATGCTTATAAATCAAAATAATTATATATTATTTTAATTCTGTTAATTATTTGACAAAAAATTTGAAAACGTGAAAACAGAGCGCAAATTATCGTCTTTTTAAACTACTTTTTTATTTGTTTTAAACATCAACCATGTCACAGGAAATACAATCATATTTATTGGTGATCCTAGAATTACAGTGCCATATCTGCCAGTTTATTTACTCTAATACAGTGCTTTGTTTGCCTAATCAAATAATTTAACTATTCCAGAACAGCGGGTCAATGAGCAATTGTGAAACCTAGTGAAAAGGCCAGATAGAATGTCTTAAATGTGGTAATTGGATTGAGTCGTTCTATTTTAATGTAATCTAGTCTAGCTTTATGTGATTGTCTTAATATATTCTGATTAAAATAGAAAGGAAGTGAGAGAGGGAAATGAATCTGGCCTTTGTAGTCAAGAAAAATATGAGCGATCATAAACAAAAGGAGTCCATTAAAGCAATGCCCCATAAAGCACTCACGGACGTTATTACACACTGTGCTCAGACGGGTTGTAAAGCCGGGTGTAAGATGATGGAGATGTGACAGGCTTCGTTTTTCTCTTTCTCTGTGCTGTTTCTTGCTCTAATCTTGTAGAGCCTTGACTGAATCATGCGTGTCTGAAAATAGTCATTATCCTGGTCATTCAGTCTGAAAAGCCTCCTCTGGACGCTGACACGGAAGCAATCTTCCCTCTCATTTGTGCCCCGGCAGCTAGTTAACATTTAGAGGGCCAGTATCGTGGAGGATATGATTGGTACATCCATTACATTGTCCAAACCGCATGCTGTGACCATAAAGTCATTTGTTGTATGTTGTTGTTCTGTCAGTAAGTATACACATCAAAGATCACATTTATAGTTGTCTGTCTACAATTTTCATCATAACAGTACTGCTGCTTGAAATGCTTGGAATCTTTAATGAATTCGCAGTCTCTTGACTCTGAAGTCTTGAAATTTTCCACATTTGGCAGATGGTTTTATTTAAAGCCTCTTCAAACTGTGCATTTATCATATTGTGTTTCCTGGGAATCAAACTCATGACAATGACATTACACTTTGAGATCTGCATGCACAGACATTTAGATCCCCACTGTTTTTTTTGTTTTTGCCATGCAATGAATAAAATGCTAATTATTCTGAAATCAGGAAATTATGTATGGAGTATATATTCTGTAAAATATTTATGTTTAATTCCTGTTTTTGTTGTTGTTTGTCTCATGTACTGCTGTAAAATTATAAAATTGTCAGTTTAGTATTTATTTTTATGTAGTTTTTGTCCTATGTTGGGGGACAGGGATGTTGTAACCAAATGTTGTTTTTATTTTATTTTATTTTGTTTTATATATATATATATATATAGCCTATAAAGTTTTTGTGTGTGTGTGAATATTATATTATACGTGTTTTTTAATAATTTTATTTTATATATATATATATATATATATATAAATATTTTTTTTTTTTTTTTTCCCGAATATTATATTGCCCACGTTTTTGGCCAATGATAAGTCAGTTGATCTCTATTTTGAAACAAAGTCTCTTCCAAAGCACCTGTGATTCACTTTGAACTGCCGCTTGCCTCAGCAGAACGATGGCGCTGACATCCTCCTAATGTGATTGTTGACATTTGTCACACAGTTGTTTTGTACATGTTGCTTTCCCAGATGACCTCTAAGCTTATTAAACACAGGCTGAGTCAGAAATGAGATTCATGTGCATAAATGCCCACGAGTGGTAGAGAAATAAGGGAAGAAAAAAAACCCACACCTCAGGTCTTAATAACATCTCATTTGTTTCTAAGCAATGAGATTACATAGAGAATAAATTGAGCTTTCTGCTTAGATCCTGCTCTCTCTCCGTCTCTGTCTCTATCTCTTATCTCCCCCTGGACACTCTCCACAAATCCAGCCGTCCTTCCAGTAACAAACAGCTTTTCCGTTTTCCCCTGCCTGTGTGATAACGGTTGTATAACGGTTGTACGCTTCTATAGGTTCAGTTGATGTTTCTGTAGGGAATAGCTTTCCATGAATCCTTCAGGAAAGGGAAATGTTTGATTTGTGTATGTGTGTTGTACTGATCTGAACATGGAGAACACAGAAAGTGTTTTAGCCTGTTTATAGTGTCTGCTTTATAGTCAATCACTTTGAGAGTATTTCTTGTTTTGGAGATTATGGTTTATTCAGAATTTGAAAACCCTAACAGCAAATATTAAGAATCAGTTGCAGTTACAGCAGCGTTATGAGCTGGATAGTATTACAAGATTTTGGTGATATAAGTGTGTGGTGGTTTTAGGAGGATGACCGAGTGTTTCTCCCTCTCTCTCTCTCTCTCTCTCTGTAAATAAAATGTAGGATTTGTCACTGTGAGGGGGATGATGAGAGTCCGCTGATAACACCCTGTCACTGCACTGGGAGTTTGCGGTTTGTCCATCAGGCCTGCCTGCAGCAGTGGATCAAGAGCTCAGACACACGCTGCTGCGAGCTCTGCAAGTATGACTTCATCATGGAGACCAAGCTCAAACCACTCCGCAAGGTAACCTTACATACATGTACACACGTGCAGATAGAAAAACATTGAGGGTTATCTACTCATACTGAACATCTTTAAAAAGCACACTATGAAAAGCCTTGCCCTTGTTAAACAGAAGTCAGATTGAATTCTATACGGGAAACATGTAATAATTGTTTTGTTTATGTACTTAGCATGCTGGAGTCATAAGCTTTCAGTAAAAAATAGTCAGCTTTGTATATTTGTGTAAGCTCATTTCTCCTATTTTCATATCACCTTTGCCGTCATCTAACTCTTACTTAAATGTAATCTTTAAAAACACTGATATTCAACTATAGTATTTAAAATTTGCCTAAAATCCATTTAATTTATGCATTATATCAGCCTGAATATATTTTGTTTTCATCTTTAAATATATTTTTTATTTTGACTCAATTCAGAGCGGATTCGGCTCAAGGGTGGAAACCTTTATTAAAGAATTCTATGGCAAAAATGAATGGAAAAATTAATTTTCAAATTGACTCTGTTTGCTAAAGTAGACACTTAATGGAAGATTTTTATTTTGGGTATTAAAAAAAATTACTTGTAGAATACTGGTATCTTTTATCATATTGCTGTATTGTATAGCACTAAGGCCATGTATAATAAAGTAATAAGCCACAAGAGGCTGCAAGTGATATTAATTTGACCACAGGTGAGTTTTTAAGGGCACTCTGCTTCATGTTATTTTATATGCAGATACAATAGCTGATCAGTGTAGATGAGTAGCAACCTGTCCTTTGAGATGATTCACCACAAGTTAGTCCATAAAGCCTGCAAGAGGTTTTGATTATTAATTGTTATAATGATTTTTTTTTTTTTTTTGAGTGACATGAATAAGATGAAAGTCTAGCCACTTCAGTGTTTAGTCTTTGTCCACTGCTTCCTCTTTTAATTAAATGTCTGATGGTGTGTGTCTCAAATGGGGTTTAAAATAGGGCATCTCTAGGACAGCCTTTATGTCACCATAGAGATTGTGCTTGAGCAGGCCTCCTCCTCAGAGAGAGAGAGATTTCAAGGTGTCTGCAAGATGAACTGAGACGCAGAAACGGTCAGCGTGACACAACAGACTGAATGTTAACCAGTAGACTCTGCTGGTCGGATTCATTCACAGTTTGTTTGTTATCACTGGCTGTAAATTGATATTTGAGACACTGTTCTGTTGAATAGGTTATGAATTTGATTGTGTTGGCAGGTGTTACTCGTGTCAACAAATGAACACAGCATGTCAACGTCAGCATCCTTCCAGAAGAAAGTGTCTCATCTAAAATTAAATTTGAATGACACCCATACTGGAGAAATTCGGATTAGTACTTGACTGGTGCTGTTTTTATATTCAATGGTTGATTAAATAACTACACTTGTCTCCTGTAATCCTCAAGGTTAAAGCTTTCCTTGTGTCCCATTTAGTCTTCCCTGGGTTTGTGCATCAAGTGAAGTGTTGTCTTTTTTTCTCAGAAACTGTTATTGGGCTGCCATGTGATAAATTATTCAAACCCAGAATAGAGGTATCACGTCTACAGAAATAATGATTGTTGAACATTTCAGCTGTTCTCGGTTTTAAAAGTTAATAAGTTATTTTTAAAAAATGGTTAATGGTTAGTAAAATGGTTAATGTAATCTATTCACTTATGTAACTGCCAGGCTTATATAATCATTTTTATTTACTAGAACTTGGCTTACACTATGTGTAACACCACACCCATGTATTATCATTTCGAAACCAGAGGCATTTTAAGGGTTTGAACTTCCTTTTTATAATTGATTCCAGTATTCTGAGAAGATTTTCTGCTAGATGTTGGAACATGTGCAATTGTTTATTCACATTCAGATGCAAGAGCATAAGAGAGGTTCCCAGCCGGTGGTGTTCAGGTCTGAGTTTGTGTAGGCCAGTCCGTTTCTTGCACAGTAAATCACTGGTTCCACTTTGACAGACACAGAGCTTTTTGTACATTACTAATCTGCTTAAAATGCTAAAAATGCATGAATGCTGTTTTTTTCTTTTCTTTTTTTTATGCACCTGTTGGCATATATGTTGCTAAATGAAATTAATGGTGACCCAAATTGTTTACCAACATTAATAAACATTTCTTCACAGAAGAAGTTAAGTTGTTTGTCTAAGAAGACGAGGGACAGTTCAACAAAAATAAATTGTTTCAGAATTTATTTACTCTAAATAATCTAAACCTAAACCCATGAGACTGACTTTTTTTCTGTAGAACATTGTAAGTCAATGGTGACCAATATTGTTAAAGGTGCCATAGAATGCATTGAGAGAATATTTTAAATAGTTGTCTGATATGTACATAGAAGGTATGTAGCTT
>JAUCMS010000022.1:772274-790566 GCA_032357445.1 Enteromius radiatus | reverse complement strand
TATGTCCATGTACTGAACTCTTATTATTCAACCATGCCAAGGTACATTCAGTTTTCCATTCTATGGCACCTTTAAGTTACTACATTCTTTAATGTATCTTCACAGAAGGAAGAAAGTTACAGTGTAAAGAAACACAAGTTAATCAATCTTTGTCAATATAATGTTTTCATGTTAAAAGGTTTGGTTTGATGTGGATTCTGAGCTATAGCTCAAAAGAGACTAGCAATGAATGGCTAAAAGAGATCCAGAGATCACTCTCACATGTGAAATATTTATTAAGCAAAAAGCCAGGTCACCGATTTTGTTTGTAGTGCACTCTGAAGTATGCTGACTATTATATTGATTATAGTCATCAAGGTCTTTCTTTTACAACAATTAAAGAACAAATGTGTTGAATCAATTCTGTATGTCTTGTGTGTGCAGTGGGAGAAGCTTCAGATGACCGCCAGCGAGAGGAGGAAGATCATGTGCTCGGTCACTTTTCACGTCATCGCCATCACATGTGTCGTCTGGTCGCTCTACGTCCTCATTGACCGCACAGCAGAGGAGATCAAACAAGGTTAGCCCTGCCCTGTCTTCCACTTTCCCAGCCCGTTTAGCACTGCCTCCACCTCTTCCTCATCCAGCTCTGTCTGCCTGCTCTCCTCCATCTCCATCCCCTCTGCACCATCCCACAGTCCTTACATCCCCTCTGGATTGTTCTGTTGCTTACTGAACGATCACATTCCTCTGACTGACAGCTGTTTGTTGGACTCAGCGATGCATATCTTGATGTATTTATTAATTCTAGAGAGATGGTTTATCCTTTCTTTTGAGATATGGGTAATTTTAATATGGGTGTCTCATTTTAAAAATGTGAGAATTAGTACGCTTAGTGTCCCGTCCTCAGACAACCATAGTTCATTCACTCATACATAACGCAGTACTTACTTACCCTGGTAGTTAGTTACTTCTGTAATGATGTAACTCAGTTACTAACTCAGTTTCTATTTGTGAGAAGTAGCTAGTAACTATAACTAATTACTTTTTTTAGTAACGTGCCCAATACTGGTCATTGGTTAAATTACATATGAACCAAAGGACAGTTTTGAGATTGCAGATGTAGTATGTTAGATTTTATACTATATATCTGTATAATAAAAACAGTTCTTTGGTATATACTCTACAAATACATTTGAGTTTAGATGCAACACGTGCCTTTGGGAATTAAATAATAGGCACTTAGTAGCAGGTTAACTAGATTTATTCAAGCAAAAATGTATAATTCACTTTCTTTTCTGTGTTTGTGCATTTTCCAGCTCTTAAAGGCCCATAAAAATAAAACTTTGACTGTGTGGTGTCTTCTCATGTCACCTAAGTCAGAAAAGTTGCGCTTGAGGATATTGCAAAAACTAAAGCCGACTAGCACACTAATATGCATCTGCATGAAGGGAAATAACTCTCCGTACCAGCAGATGGCAGTAGTCTGCATTCAGCATTTAAAAAGGGAAACCAGAAAAGCCAATTAGATTGATTTCTCTTACTCTGCACCCGTTTTTAACAAAGCCACTAATAAGGGACCAACTCAGTCAAAGATGGTCTCGTCCTATCTAAAGGTGTGGTCCTTTTAGCCAAACTTTGGCCATTGTCAATAATAAAGCGATGCGTTAGCCACTGCTTTCTCACTTCCAAGCCAATTGGCTCTATCCACCTTATTTTTGACCCTGGACCACAAAACCTAAGGGTGTGTTTATAGCAATAGCCAAAAATGTACGGGTCAAAAGTATAGTTTTTCCTTTTATACCAAAAATCATTAGGATATTAAGTAATGTCAAAGCGTTTTTTCTTCATCAGAACTTGGTTTCTGGTTATTCTCATGCATTGCTGAAAACTTTAATTTGGACAACTTATTGGGCAAATTTTTTGTACCCACAGATTCCAGAAAGAGATTTTTAAATGGTTGTCTCTTGGCCAAGTATTGTCAGAACCTATAAAAACATACGTCAATGGGAAGCTTATTTTTTCAGCATTTACATGAAAATTTGACACTTAGGACTGGTTTTGTGGTCCAGGGTCACATTTTTTCCCATAAGAACAGGTGTGGCCATTAGTAAATATATTGTCTGGCTTCCAGTTCCATTGGCTTCCTGTTATTTTTAGCTTGATGTTGCAAACAGGTGTCTCTTACCATATTATTTTGATGTATTATCACACTGGTTTTTAGTGCAGACAGTTTTACCATTTACTACTGTACATGTTGTTATTCTTCTCACTATTTCCCTACAATGGCTAATGAGCCAGAAGTCTTGCACGTCCACAGAAAACAGCTTTCTTCCACATTGAAAAATAAGGTGGATATTGTCAACAGCAGAAAAGCATTTTCAAAATTCAGCAAAATTGAATTCAGTGTGAAAATTCTCATAGCTAGGTTTTTTTACACAATGTATTTCTCACACAAAAATTCTTAATCATGCTGACTCCTGCTTAGAAGACAGCATTATGGCAATTGTACAAAGATAAATATAACATCATACTAAGTTACTCTGTGTCTACAAAAAATTCAATGAACTAAAAAAAAAAAAAAAACTAGGCTTTTTTTTTTTCACAGATTTCAATTGTTAAAACCTTATCGTCCTTGGTGTGAACGGGCCTAAAGCTATGCAGGACTAGTACGCTAATGGTAGAGTTGATTTACTCACAGATCATCTCTCAAACTCCACCTAATCGATACCATTAGAGAGCTGTGGAGCACAGGGACCGGATGCGTTTCGGAGAATATGACAGCAATGAATTTTATTTCTGTAACGGATTTGAGCTGGGATGCAAGTATGTGCGCTTGACTAAAACACACCATCCCTTTTGCCTCGCTCAATAGATTTAGAGTTTTAACACTGACCTCGACCCGTACTCTGATGGGCGTCTGACAGCAGGCACTTTACTGATTTGCTCCTAACATTAAGAGCCCATTCACACGCGCCTCATTGTACAAGAACTGTAGCTTTGAAGGAGATCTTTGATCACTGTTACCATGGTTACGCCATTGACTTTTCTTCATCTTGCATGGTAAAGCTTGAGCAGAGTCAGAGGCCTGTCAGGCGCAGTGCATGTACACAAACCTGAATGTCTCCACGTGTGTCCTTTCCTCATCTTATGATATACTGTAATTTGCACCCCTCACCCTCCATTCCTTTCAGTGGCTTCATCTTTTGCCAATAGTGAAATAGTAACAAACTCTTTTTAACCATGCAGCGGGGAGAATACCAGGTAAACGCTTTTACATTTACCATTCTTTCCTCCTAACTCTTTCCTCTAACTGTAATGATTTCTTCCTCCCTCGGCTACATCAGCTGTCTGTAGCATGACTGTTGTAACGTGAATAAAGGCAATAATGCTCACAGCCAGAACACGCTCTGAACGCAGTGTGCCCGGCTGCCCCATACTGTCGATTGTGAATGTGCCGGACAAAGGCAATTTCAGGCTTGATGGCCACTTATCACAGCCTGACTTTTTTTTTTTTTTTCTTTCTTGAATCTATTTTCTGGGTATATTCAGGCACAAACGATTAAAGAGAAAGCAACTGCGAAGGTGATGTGTGGAACAAAGAGGCAAGCGCTGCATTTTAATGGACTGTGCGTGTTTTATTCGAATTCGAAAATGACGTAAATCTGTATGGAACTGCTTTCTTGATGAAGCTCATGTGAAGGTGTCATTGTAATGAATGCGATGGACCCGTCAAACCGTTCCTTTGTATATAATTAGGTTGATCGTATCGTTCAAGATATTTATTTGAAGGCCACTTCTATCATAAGAAAAGCACATAGGCTTGCAAATAACTGTCCTGTATGTGCAGCACTAACCTCATTCTCTGCCCTTTGATAATGACGTCAGGTGGACTAAAGCTGCACCCCGGCCTGACTTACGGAGCCTCTGAAAGCAGTACAGTATTTCATGTCCAAGGCCTTGTGCTTGAACAGCCTGTAGCATTTATAGACTTAGCACATGGCAGTTCCCTCACACTTGATCTTTGCTGACATTTTCAAAGCTCTGTTCCAAATAGAAAAGCAACTGTAAACAACTCAAAGGTTGGCTGAATTTATTTCCAATAAATACGGATAGAGACACACCTGAAATTTCTTTGCTGCTTGTCTCGCTTTCTCAGCCATATCTAATGATTTCAGTCAAGTGGTCAAGGGTGAAAATGCTTTATATGGATTCTGAAGCATAGCCCTGTGTCCATCCATTGCCGCTTCTTTTAGAAGCTTGGTGGGATATCAGGACTCCAGTGGCCTGTCTTTGCATCCCCGCTCCTGTGTTTGCCCCTGGTGTTGTGCTTGATGTATACTTTAGATCTTGTGTTGTATTCCAGAACCACTTTGTATGCATATAGATTTTATGTAATATTGCTGCAGGGCAGTGTATTACTGTAGTCTTGCTGTAGGATTACTGCATATGGGTCAATGACATGAGTCACTCTTTTGGTCCAGGTACATTAATTTCATTTAATAATACATGCAAAATTAAATGAAATACATGCAACCACTTGTATAGACCTCTTCTATGATGGAAGACTTATGAAATGTGACCTTGGACCACAAAATTATCAAATATAAGGACGTAATATGTGGCCAGGTATGGTTTCCCAGCTCTGCGTTTAACCCATCCAAGTGCACATGTACAGTAGTGAGAAGTGAACAACCACACACACACCGTGAACACACACCCGGAGCAGTGGGCAGCCATTGCTGCGGCGCCCGGGGAGCAGTGTTGGGGGAACGGTGCCTTGCTCAAGGGTCTCACCACAGTCGTGGTATTGAAGGTGGAGAGAGAGTTGGTTATTCGCTCCCTCCACCCACAATCCCTGCTGGACCTGGGACTCGAACCCGCGACCTTTGGGTTACAAAACTCCGTATATAAGACTATTTGAAAATCTGGAATTCAGGGGTAATCTAAATATTGAGGAAATCACTTTTATAATTGTCCAAATTCTTAGCAATGCATATTACTAATAAAAATGACAATTTACAAAATATCTTCACCGAACATGATCTTTACTTAATGCTCTAATCATTCTTGGCACATATATAATATATATAATGTGTGTATATGAATATATATTTATAATTATTATTACATATATTCAGTAATATTTTAAATGTTTTCTCCTTTTGTTATGTACGTTTTTTTTTATTTTAATTGTGTAATAATTTTATTTAAAAAAAATTTATAGTTACATTATTTTACTTTTAAATGTATTTATTCAAATATTTATTATTAATTGTAAGGAAAATTTCATTAAATTAAAATGTTCCTTGAAAATGTTTTTAAATTTTTCAAAATCATATGAAACCAGTGAGCCCATTTCTAAAAACTTGCAACATGTTTTTCAATCCAAAAGACTTCTCCTTTTTGTTTTCCATGAACATTCGGTTTGTCATTCACCCGTATGTTTGATCCTGGACTGTAAACAGATGCTCACATTACAATGTGAAATAAGTGTGTCATATACTTACAGCGGTGTACTTTCTCCTTTTCGTTCCTCATACAGGGATACTGGAATGGCCTTTCTGGACCAAACTGGTGGTGGTGGCTATAGGCTTCACTGGCGGACTGGTGTTCATGTACGTGCAATGCAAGGTCTACATACAGTTGTGGAGGAGACTCAAGGCCTACAACAGAGTAATATATGTGCAGAACCGCCCAGAGACCTGTAAAAAGAGCGTTTTTGATAAGCCCTCTCTTCTGGAGCCCAACTTGGAGAATAAAGAGGCGCTCGGGCCGGCGCAGTCGGACACAAACTCTTCCCAGTACACAGAGACAGAGGACTACAGTATGGAGATCCTGCACGTCTGATCGCTTGGCCCACATAAACCCCCTCCTCCCCCTGTAGAGGACCGGCTGGGGCGTTGCATGCTCCGGGACACATGGGGACGCCACACAGCACGGGGCACGAGGACTGTCTGAGACTCGTTTTGTTGTTTAGATGTTATTTTCTCTTCGTTCGTTTGTCCAAACCTGTTCCTGTAAGTTGTTGGCTAACCATAACGAATCAGTGTGCTCTAGATCTCGGATCATTCCAACTACTGCCATTGTACTGCTGTTGTACACCAGTTGAAAATCCACCGTTTCGAGCCGTGTATGTGCGCTGGTTCTGATGGGAGTCGATGCATAGAAGCACTTTTTATTTCCCTGTTCTAAAGAGCCCTGTTTTAATATATATTCATTCCCTTTCTACGTGGATAAGACATTAAAACAAACTTGAAGTTTTGCGAGCGAGATCTCACGTTTTATAGGTGCATTTGTATCTCCGCAGACCCCTCATACGGAACAAAAAAGGAACCCGAAGGAGCGATGAGGGAACATTCATGTACTGTTATGTATCATTCCACTTGTTTTAGAAATCTGTTATGACTGAGTGAATTCTGAATTTAGTCGTTGTGAAATTGACACGACCTAGGCTTTGTTTTGTATCAGCTGATTACTAAATAATCTGGATCGTCTAATTACAATATTTATCCTATCAAGGGCTAGATTTACTAAAGTGCGACGCTACAGTTCTTAGCATGCGCAAAAATGATCCCATACGGTGACTAGTCGCCGGCTATGCTGCTGATTTTTGCATTTGCTGAAGACTTCAGTGCGTTAGTGAAATACTTTAGTAAATCAGGCCTTAAAGTGTATGTCGCGAATGAAAAGAATTCAAATTTCTCCCTGAGGGAAATAAACTTCAGTGTAGCATCATGCAAGCTTTTCATGATTTCTGTGTGAAAGAGATTTACCTTTATTGTGAATTTTACCTTTTACCATTCTAAATCCAAGATTTTTGTTAGTTCTTTTATAAAAACGGATTATTAAAAAGCTACCATTACTTCTGAGTTGATTTCAAACCACTTGAATAACAGAAATGAGGTTTTTAGCAGTGATGAAATTAGCAGGACTGCTAGCCCCGTTCTGCTTGTGCTCAGATTTTGAAAACAATCAAAGCAAATTTCCCATGGGTGTAATTTCAGGTTTGTATTTATTCGAAATGTTAGGAAACAGCCATGTTAGTTTTAGCCGCAAATCGACGTTTTTGATTGACATCCCCATCAATGATCATGTTTATGGGCTGTGCTTCTTACAAACTCGATTGTGAATGATATTTTTCAGGCATCTCTGATATGTTGAAAAGGTACAGGATTCTTCTGCCATCTAGAGCTACTGCACAGACAATGCACATTCATAATTTTTTAACCTCTTCTGACCAATAAAAGATGCTCGATGTTCAGTTTGCTAATGGCATAGCTTTTGTATTCGACTTGTATGTGACCAAGCATATTCTTTGGATGACATCACAATGTATGCACTACAACAATGCGTTAATGCAACCCTGTCAGCTTTGAGAACATCCAAACGAAGCCATGTTTTGTCGTCGTCGTTCTTGTTGGAGATGTGAAGATACATGAAATACAAGTATCCCTGCTCTGGTTATGTGTTTTACCAGTAAATCCTTACCAGCCCCCCATAAACTAGCGATATGAGACATTTTACTCCGTTTCATGGCAGTAATTAGGATTCAGTGTATACATTTCCCTACTTTGGTTTCTTTGATAGCATATCTGTAGAATGATGGGAGCTGGCTCCTTTTACTATCTAGTGATGGAAACACTTAAACAGAGACGCATTTTCCAGAATCTTTTTAGCACTGCACTGCATCATATTTTGATGGATGTGTTTTAAAGTGCAGTAATAGTCTTGTTTGTTTCATGGCTCGTCATAGAAGTGTCCAGTGCATTACTACTGAATTGGCTTGAACATGGATAACATGACTGTTTCTTGCATCTCCCTCTTATTTCTTGTACTTTTTCTCTAGTAGTAAATAGTTTCTCTAAGCATTTTTGAGCGTTAAAAAAACAACCAAATAAAGGAAATGTAGAAGTTATTTTCACCAGCCTGTGTTGTATCAGACGTTTGTTTTTTATAAATTACTGTAATAACGGGTGATTAAAGGTCTGAAAACTGCCTGGATTCGCCGAACGAATTATTTCCCATAGGAAAGTTAAATGATATTCTCAGTTGGTCATTTATGTTTAGTCAAGGCCTTTAATAAACACTGTGTCAAATAGATAACATCAGTGGAGTTGATCAAGCATTTCACGTCGTGGCTTTCTCAGTGGATAAATACTGGTTTTGTGAAACTGAAAAGGCTGTAATTTACATGTATTGTTTTTTATTTTATTTATGTTTTTCTACCCCCCCCCCCCCCCCCCTCAGTATTACCACCTTTGTCTGGTTGATTTTAGTTTCTTCGCTGAGATATGAGTGACTACATTTGTGCTGTGTTTTTAAGGGGAGTCTGAATGGAGCAATAAAAGAAATCTTAAATTAGCCAATGTCGAACTGCACCGTGTATTTGTCACTGACACATGAGTTTCAGTTTTTCTCTGAAGTGAGATCTCATGTTCTCATGTGATGCATCAAGAGCAAGTTTATCATCATCACAAGGTCCCATTTTAAATTAAGTGGCCTTAACTACTATGCACTTGCATTTAAATGAATCATTTGGTGCTTAATGTGTACATGTTTTACATTCTACTTATGTTTTAAAAGTACTTGCATGTACTTAATACATGTATATAAAGACATCTGTACATTTATAGTTACACTTTAACCTACCCTGACCTTACCCGTATCAGCAGCAAAAGTGTTACGCAATACAATACAACCATACATAGTACTTATTTGTTTTAATGCAAGTACATAGTAGTTTAAACCACTTAATATGAAGTTGGATCCGTCACAGTACCAAATGCATTTTAACAACCAGTCATTTAACCAAAGCATTAAATCCTCATGCACTGCGCATGAGCCATAAAGCGAGGGTGAAAAAAAGGGGTCACAGAGGTCAAGCAGCTTCCATATATAATCACATTAGCTTCATGTCTTTGCCTTTAGCTCTCCCCTTGGTAGGACACAAAATCCAATGAATTTAAAACCCACATACATGATAACTAAGATATAAAGTTTAGTTTGAAATATCTTGATACACATTTCATACTCAGCACAAGAAGAGAAGAAAAGGAAGGTCATCGTACAGAACACGGTTCATAAAATGGCCCGTGAGAAGTGACCTTATAGACAACTTCCACAGCATTGATCTAACAGCAGCTGGACTCTGATATTATTATTATACCCTTATTTTACCAGGCTAGTCTCTGGAGATCTCTTTTCTGAGAAAGACCTGGCCAGAATGTGTATAACAGCTAAATATATTATCAGGCTGTTTAATGAGCATTTGATTGAATGTTACCAAGATATGAAGCCAACAAAGCAATTAGTGCTTTATGAAGGTGTACTGTTAAAAATGATCTAGATAGAAAATCGAATAAAAACTGTGGAGGACGCCTTTCCCAGAAGCACACGCATGATTGATGGATCTGACCTCAGCTCAGAAACACACACAGCATCGGGCCGCAGCTCTCAAGGTCGAAGCAGAGATGTGTCTGTCCTTCCTGCTGAGGAGGTTCTCAGTGTCTTCACAGAATCATCTGCAATTCAGAATGAGCCTGCCAACATCAAACATTTGGAAACGGCTGTATCAGCAATAAAGGCAGATGGTAGATATGAACACGATGCTCATTACGAGGAGTCACATGTTTGTCTAACTAATGCACAGAAGCACTTTCTATGTGTATTTCTATAACTAAAGGCCACTGTATGTGTGGCATATACTAAACTTTCATTGTTAAACTGAAATTTCAACCAAGCAAACACTTTAATATCTGTGTTATCAGCTCAAAAGGATAAGAGGCTTTTATGTTTGCTGCAGTGGAAGAATGCTGCACAGAGCAAATCGGCATATTTCTGAAAACATGTTTGAAAAAGTATATGAATCAGATAATTATAGGTTCTCTGAGCTGGTGTCAGCTTCATATAACTATATATATGTGCATATTTATAAGATATTGTATTCTCTTTTATTTTAAAAGAGACATTGTAAAAGTTCAATAGGAATACAGTATATTTTCAATTCTGAAAGTATATTCTTTTGGGACATGGAGCCATCCTGACAAGTGTAGTCTCCATGATTTACAGTCTATTGCACTAATTTAGGGCAGAAGAAGAAGAGAAAGAAAGAAGGGGGACACTTTCCAATTTCCTTTTTTTTTTCCTTTTTAGGTGCACGCTACGTTTTTACTGAAGGTTAAACCTGAAGGACAATATATTTACCAATTAATTAACATTAGACAACGATGCCTGGTGTGTGACTATTTAAATACATACTCCTAATTCAGTAATAATGAAATTATTAATAATTGATGCTGAATTTTAAATGACTGCTTGTTCCTTTATTATTAATGTAAAACACATTGTTTATATTGTTAAGGATGTAGTAGTGCCATGTCTCTAAAACATAGGCTAATAATATCCAGCTACTGTCAAATATATCAGACTGTCAAATATGTCAAGCCAATAAGTAAATAAATAAATAGCTCAATAAAATTGTAGTAATGATCTAGAGCGCCCCCTGCTGCCCACCCACCTACTTTGCTACGTTGCTAGATATTGCTTGAAAATGCAAGCGAGTAGTCTATTGTTCTTTATTGTTCTTCCATGGAATTTTGTCAAACATTACGTTTACATTTTTATTGTGTATTATGTTTTGTACTCTTTTTTTTTTTTAACTTAAGTTAAAGTTAAACTCACACTAAAGTTAAAGGACACACTGAAGTTTCCTTGTTTTTATTCTGTATTGTTTTCATGATATAAAATTATGAATTGGATTCATTATATGCTTACCTTAAACCATTTACTGACATATCTGTCAAATACTGCTCACTGATAAATCAAGTTAGGTTTGGACACGACTAGGAAATGTTTTTATATTGAAAATGACTTAAAAGTTAACGTATGCATTCTTGTAGGGCTGGAAAAAAGAGCATTTGCCTTATGATCCCAGAGTTACGAACTAAAACGGGAATGTACAGATTTATAGCGCCTCCTAGTGTCAAACATGTGAGGGGCGGGACATTTCAACAAGTTTCAGACTCCAGACACTTTAGAGCAGAAGAAAAAAAAATGACAAAAACAATTGTGCTTGGACCAATAAAATGTTTTTAGTATGTATTATTATGAATGATAGTAGTATAATTTATACATGATAAAAATGCAAAACTTTTTTTTTAATCGATTGGAATAGCTTCAGAAATGCAACTCATTTACAGTTAAACAAAGAACACTTTCATTTTCACTTACATTGAAATGAAAACCAGGAAGCAATGTTGTTATTGCTAACTAAAACATAAACTATTAAATTATTCTAATAAAGCTGAAATTTATATATATGTGTGTGTGTGTGTGTGTGTTACATTAAATTACTTATTTATTTAAAATCAGAAGGTTTGTTCTGTAATAATAATAATAATAATAACAGTAATAATAATAGTTAATAATAATAATAATCATAATATTAACAAGAATCTTAAGGTCTTGGTACAAACTCACACACACTCACACATATATATATATATATATCTGACATGGGAACAGAGATAAGACTATAATAATAAATAATAAAGTGTATGACTCTGGAACAGATTTCTATACGGCTGTATAGTAAATATGCTTTATTTATTTACGTAAGTCTTTTTGTTTTTAATGTAAAAAAACAAGGCATTTTTGAGCATTTGTCTCTGATCTTACACTAAATAATGTGAAGATAATGTGATAAAATCACTTTGAAATTGCGATAGTTGAGTCGAGGAATATTTTCTATCTTAGCAACGCGAATGGAGGAAGACAGCGCAAAGTCCGATTCTGTTCTTGAGTTGGAAGCATTTACCATCAGGCACCGATGGGGCAGCCTGGGGTCCTTGAGCAGGAGGCTGTCGGCACGGGTGTGTTACATTACAGTCTCCTTCAGTTCGCCCTCCAACCGGCCAGACCCTCCACATTGGCTCAGCGCTGGGAATAAGTTCAGCAGTCGTTTCTGAATAACCTCACTCCACTCCTTTTAGCAGGTAAGTCAGCGAGAAGCGCATATATCACATACTGTGGACAGTTCAGCTTTAGAGCTGTTAAATCACATGCTTTCTACTTAGTGCTAGCGCGTTAGCAGGCGTTAGCTGAATCACTCAGAGCTCGGACTCGGCCTGTCCTAATGTCACAGCCAGAGAGACAGAGCAGCCCAGAGCCTGTGATCAGTCATAGTCTGACATGAGCACAAGTCAGCAGCTTTACAGCACGATCTACAGCGTAGCTTTAATGGACAGATCGCCGGGTCTCTGCTGCGGTTCCCGCGGACTGACATGAGTGCAGCTCCGCAGTGCTAGAGCTGCCTGACCTGTGTCACGCTAATCAGTTTTAGTTATCATATTTCCCTTTTTGGTTTAAGATATAAACTTGTACTTCTCTCTGGTTTCGTTTTACGTGTTTCGTGTGTCCACCAGCTCCATGCGGGTTTCCTGCGGCTTCTGAAAATAGGAAAGAGATCCGCAATTAGCCTTGCCCTTACTTTGCCCTTTATAAAAATTCAGTTCTCAAAACCATCGATTAATGGAGCTGAATTTACTATTAGTCGATAAGATTGTTTTCAAAGCAACCAATACTCCGTTTTTACTTCAAAAAAGGAATTGTTTCTATGGTGAAGTATCTCATAAGACGTGGTAATTTTGTACTTCCTGTAAAGAAAGACATGGAAACGCCTGTCATGCATACATTCCTTTTACTCAGTATCCTGTATGATAAAGGTAACTGTGATGCTTTATATTACATTTAGAGTAAGTTATGTTCTCTGTTCTCTGCTTGGGAATGTAATTTTAAGTATATTTCCATTTCCCAATAGTGTTTGCAGGACTATATATATATATTATTACTGATAGGTTGGCTTTCTGGTCTTCAAGTCTCCTTAGGTTTGGACTGACTAGGAGACCAGCCAGACCAGGCTAAACCACTTAAGACCAGCAAACAGTCTTAGGCTGATTTTGCTATATTTTCCTCCTCCTTTAAGAACAGTTTTAACCTTAAGGGTATGGTCTGTGTTTCTATATTTATGTATTAACCCTGTTGAAAAACAAACCACGTATGCTGGTCAGGTAGGTTTTGAAGCTTTGATGGTGGTTTGAGTGTGTTTAAGCTGGTACTCCGTTGGTGCTAAGATGGTCCTGAGCAAGAGGGACCAGCACATGACCAGCTATGGTCAAGCTCAAACCAGTGTCCAAGCTTTGAAACCTGCATAACCAGCATATGCTGTTTTTTGTTATTTATTTATTTTTTTTTTTCAACAGGGTATCCATTCATGTATTTGAGAAATTTAATATTAAAATGGCTAAAGGAGAGGTTAAACTACAGTTTTCATTATTCTGTATACATGCACATGCTCAAGTGCAGCAAAACTAAATCGAATTTAGGAGTACAGTGTGGGAATTGTGCAATTTTACATTTTGGATTTATTATGCTGAATTAATTTTTTTTAAGACATGACATAATATCGCAATCTTTGCAGCGTCCAAAAAAATCAAAGTCTGTTGACCACCTCTTTACAGGATTAGAGTCATTTAAATTCATGTAACATGATATTTTCTTAATTTTGCGCTCTGAGTTCTGGTTGGTTGTCTTGTTTTCCATCACTGTATACTGCATTGTGATTGGTCTCTTACTTAAAATCCCATAAAGAATTGGAATTTATGTCTTTGCATGCGCTGAACCATTTAGATGCAGACTTGTCACTGTACAGTTCCCGAGTGTTGTTCTTCATACACAATTAATTATGCAGCCAAGCAATTTTTTTTAACCATCTTCACCCTTCACCTCCACACCCCTCCCAGGCGTCATCTGTTTTATTCCCTATAATTGCTTCTCATGCTGACTTGTGCACATGTTCCACACTTGTAGCTTAGTGTGGAGTGAGTCAGTGCGTCACTTCCTAACTCTGTGACTCAGTTAGGAGTGGCCTGCTGTCAGTTCAGATTAGCTGGAGCAGAGCAGCTGCATTCAGGCGGACTCATTTATCAAACTGATATGACACTGTCTCGCTACGATTAACCATGGGATGCTAGAGATACCGTAGTAGACCACCCAAAACATCCCACCACTTTTTCAAACAGCTCAGATCAGTTATAACTGTGTGAATGTGTTGGTCTGCATCTGCACAACTGTATTAATATTATGCAATATTCAAACATGCTTTTTTTTTTTTTTCTTTAATAGATAAAATGGCAGTTCCCCCAACATATGCTGATCTTGGCAAGTCTGCCAAAGACATCTTCAACAAAGGATATGGTAATGTATCTAATAATACATTACATCATGTCAAAAATCACCATTGCAACTTCATGTTGTAATATTTTCTCTTGGTTTGTTTTCTAAAAAAGGATTTGGTATGGTGAAGCTCGATGTCAAGACAAAATCAGCCAGTGGAGTGGTGAGATTTTTCCTTTCATTATGTATGTGACCCTGTCTCCTCCTAGGTGTTTGATCGGAAATGCATATACCTGTTTCATGTACATTGCAAAAACGTTTGTCTTTAAGCATTTAGCAGATGGTTTATGTGAAACAACAAAAAGGAACAAACACAATTTGTTAAAGAGACGAAAATGTGTAATGTATCAAGCCAGGTTTATTGGACAACTAGAATAGGTAGCAAGTTAAAAGAAAACATTAAAGTAGACATGTAGCTTATTTTAGATACACTTCATTTTAATGTGTCATTGTTACAGAGTGAGTATACATAAAAGTACTGTTATAATGTTAATTAATTACATGTACTTAGAATTAGGGTTAATTGCATATAATTATGCATATCTAATTTTTTATAAAAGTAAGTACATGCAACTTGGGTAACAAAGACACTTTAAAATAAAGTATTTCCCTTATTTCATATGTTGGTAATTATGAAGAATACTTTTTTTTTTAGAATGAAGCAATGCATGAATATGCAACTATGATCTAAAATATTTCTCTTTTACAACTTTATAGGAGTTCAAGACCTCTGGTTCCTCCAACACTGACACCAGCAAAGTGGTGGGCAGCCTGGAAACCAAATACAAGAGGTCTGAGTATGGTCTGACCTTCACAGAGAAGTGGAATACTGACAATACCCTGGGCACAGAGATCAACATTGAAGACCAGGTCTGAATGTGTTTTCAAGTCACTGTATGGTTCTTAATCAAGGTATAAGTCTTGTAGCAATAATGATAATAATGCTGTTAACCACTTTTTTTTTAGATTGCAAAGGGACTGAAGCTGACCTTTGACACAACCTTCTCACCAAACACAGGGTAAATTATTCACTTTTCTACAGAAGAGCTTCATATTTGGTTTAAAGCCCAGGTTTGTCATGCATGTACTGTAGTTGGGTCAGAGACGTTATGTTGTGTCATGGCTGGCTGTAACTCAATGTTGTATTGAGCAGTTGATGTGTCGCCATGGGACAGAGTTAGTTCTGTTTCATTGATGCAGGTTACTTTCACACAAGCGTAGGCCTCATGTTCGGAGAACTGTAAATCGGTCGGTGAGGAGAGAGTGGCACCTGTCTGGTGTCGTTGGGGTCTGTGCTCTCAGATGACAGTCACGCTGACATGGCCTTCACTGATGTATAGGCTCATGTAGCTCATGACAGGGGCTTTGGATCATGTAACAGAGGAGTGAAGAGCAGTGTTTATCTCTGAGCAAAATCAGTGCAATTACTCGCCTATTAAGAAATTTTGGGTTCTGTAAGATTTTACTGTATGCTTTCTGTAGTAGTCTTTTATTCTCACGAAGGCTTTATTTATTTGATTGCAATTTTTTTTATGAAATAGTATTCAAATTTCAAATAACTCACATTTTAAAATGTGTTTTATTCCTGTGATACAAAACTGAGTTTTCAGCAGTCATTACTTCAGCATTCAGTGTCACATGATCCTGCAGAAATGATTGTAATCTGATTTGCATTCATATTATTATTTTTGGAAATCATGATACATTTAGGATTCTTTGTTGAAAGTATAAACTGTATTTATTTAAGTGATAGTAAAATTATAAATATCTTTTCTTTTCACTTTAAATCAGTTTGATGCATCCTTACTGAATGAAAGTATTAATCTTATATGTATATGTATGTGTGTGTGTGTGTGTGTGTGTGTATATATATATAATATAATCTCACATATATAATATATAAAAATGTACTAACACCAAATTTTTGAACAGTAGTAAATTTTACCAGCACTGCTGAATGCTCTGTATTTGTGCAGGCAATGCAAAATGAGACGACATGTGCTGGTTTTTGCTGTCTTCAATAGAAGTTATAAAATGTTAAAATGGTGCAGCGAATTAAATAATACATCCGAGGCATGACTGTATGTCCTTCCTTACAGTATCAGCCTGTTTGGCATTGATTTCAGATAATACAGTATTTGTACTAGAATTGTAGTTTTATTCTGATTTATCATTTTAAACCTAAAAACTAAAGGTCTGCTTACTCTATTTTAAGTAAATTCTGGTGTTAAATTTATTGATCATACCTGGTCCTACTTAAGTGTCACTTCCAAAGTAAAATAACCCCCTTTTGTCATGATCCCAAAAATATATTTTATTTATAATATTAAATGAGATGGTCTAGAATGAGCTATTTGTTTTGATGTGTTATCTCAGGATGAACTGATACAAGTTTTAAGTGTAGTTTGATTGTCCAAATACATTCCAAGAAGACTGCATAAAGTCATTTGTTAAACTAATTGTATCACTTGTTTGATGGGAAAGAATATTAACAATCCAAACAGTTTATATTTCTGCAGGTTGGAGTTTTGGTTTATTGCTAGTCAAAAGGCAAATAATCTATATGTTTAAAGTACTTTTTATAAACAAGTGTAATTTGACTAAACATGATGCTAAATAGTGTTTTATTTTCCCTCATTAACAGAAAAAAGAGCGGAAAAGTCAAGACTGCATACAAGCGCGAGTACGTCAACCTGGGCTGTGATGTTGACTTTGACTTTGCCGGTCCAACCATCCACGGCGCTGCAGTGGTCGGCTATGAGGGATGGCTCGCCGGTTACCAGATGTCCTTCGACACTGCCAAGTCCAAGATGACCCAGAACAACTTTGCTGTAGGCTACAAAACAGGAGACTTCCAACTGCACACTAACGTGTACGTCCTGAAGCATCACTACATCATTCTAAGTGCATGAGATGGGGACCTGGTTTATTTTAATGGAGAGAAGTGTTGATATAGTGAGAAATGATGTACACAGTTCACTTAGACGTCAAGGATTTTACTACATGTTGTCTCTTGAATGACACATTACTTGTCCATTAATATGGGCAAGGACAATCTGGACATACGAAGAATTCATAATGTTAAAAATATTTAATCTATTTAAAATAGAACAGTAGTTTATCCAAGAGACCCCCTGTGAGTTTTATTGATTTTTATATTTAAGAATATATTTTATTTAATATATTTTATATTATTTAATTTTTTTATATATATATTTATTTAAGTTTTTTTTGTTAAATAATGATTCATAATTTCTTTTGATTGTCCCTGCAGTAATGATGGCTCAGAGTTTGGTGGCTCAATCTACCAGAAAGTGAGTGATAAGCTGGAGACAGCGGTGAATCTGGCCTGGACAGCAGGAAGCAACAGTACACGCTTCGGCATTGCTGCCAAGTATCAGCTGGACAAAGATGCTTCCATCAGTGTGAGTAAAAAAAAAAAAAAAGTTTGAGAAGTGGGCACCTGTTTGTTTCTGCATCTGATCTAGGGGAGGGTATATGATATGTATTGTCCACGATAACATTGTAATTGCTGTTTAAACAATTGAGTATATTACAAAAACACAAGTTGATGCTTTCACTGCGGGATTTTGTCTAGTTAAATTACTTTTAGGTTTCCCTCAAATCTATATTTAGTGTAAATGTGTCTATTTACACAAGCATTATCCATGCTCATTTGTTGATCAATAGCTTTCCTACACAGCCAAAGATGTGTGCTGTTTGACGGTGACAAAGTTTAAGGCCATTGTGATGCAGAAAAACACAAGCCCCACAGCAGACTCAGAATTTCTGAGAGCAGACATACTCTGATACAGCTTTTATATTGATTTTGTGCAGCGAATTTAACATCAACCCACTGTAACTTGTCAGAGATTCGTGCTCGTATGCTGTTGAGCATTAGATGGCAAGTCTGTAAATACTATTGAATCAACCACTAATAAAAGTGCAGCTTTTGTTTAAAGATGCCATAGAATGGAAAACTGAATTGAGCTTGGCATGGCTGAATAATAAGAGTTGAGTACATGGACATAACATACTGTGAGTCTCAAACACCATCGTTTCCTACTTCTTATAGAAA
>JAUCMS010000022.1:757894-768681 GCA_032357445.1 Enteromius radiatus | reverse complement strand
TATAACAAAGTGCAAAAACATGAAAACGCATTAAACTTGTTATTTTTATGTAGGCCTCCATAATTTAATAATGTATACGCGTTGCCACTTCATTCATTCCACAGTCTTGAGTTTTTCAAAGCAAAAACACGTTCTAACCTATGTGGTGTGTGAACGCCTTTTAGAAGGGCCTTGGCGGGGGCCCCCACGCACCGCTTGGGCTGCGGGGGTGTCCGGTACGCCACTGGATCATCAGCTTGTCAGGAGCGAGCTCCATGAACTGAACTGGGTGTCTTTGCTGTATAAAAGCGTTAAGTTCTTCCAAAAAGATCTTACCGACCCCAAACACTTGAACTATGTGCATTGTGATAGCACTGAGAGCCGCTACTCTATAGACCTAGTGCCAAACTCAGTATCCAGCACTGGAACAGGCTTTGGTATGGATGTAGTCACTTTAGCTCAAGATACTGTATTTTTTCCGTCCTCAAAAATATTAAACAGCCTTTCAGGGTTTTTCTGGGTACAGAAGATTAAAGAGAGTTTCTAGGAAACATACAATAAATCATTTATAGATGAATCGCTGCCATATTGACATAAGGGAATATTTAAGCTTGTGCAATTTTATCAAGTGTTGCAATCGAAGATAATCAGAGCATAAAACACCCACATTACCAAACAGTTTACAAAACTCAATACTGTCGTTCCTCTGTAAAAGCTATTGAATGAACATACGGTCAAACACTGATATGCTGCAATATTTATTCATTTGATGTATAGCAGTTTTAATACATACATTTGGCTGATCAGAGCAAGGGATGTAGCAAAATAAAATTTGATACATTCCTCATATTTCACATTCATTATGTACACAGTGTACGCATGCATCTTGCATCAGAAACATCACACTTCCAGAAAGCAGTTTCTATAAGTCATGCTCAACTGAGATCATCTGTCACGCAGTTGTAATTTATATTAGATTTGTCAAGCTATTTGAACAATCTCTATTTTCAAAGGCATTTTAATCAATATTTTCTGCTGTTTATATTCTACTTTACACTAGAGGGTTTAGTTGTTTCTTCTTCTAGACCTTTGGTGTCCTCTTTGCTGCTGTCTTTTGTCTTCTCCAGAGCTTTAGCTTCTGTTTTGGATGGCGTCTCAGATTTTGCAGCCTTCACTTCATGTGCACCATTGTCTGATTCCGTGTCTTTTTTGACAGTTTCTTCACTTTTAACATCTTTGCTGGTTCCACTGTCTTTGGTTGTCTTACTATCCCCCTCTTCAGCTTTCTCAGGCATGTTCTCTTTCCTTTCTTTAGTATCCTTTTGCTCAGGCTTTGCATCAGATTTTGTTTCCTGGGCTTTGGGGGGTTGATTACTCAGTGTTTCATCAACCTGTTTCTGTGTGACTTCAGCTTGCCCTCCGCTTGTTGTCACACTTTCAGCACTGCTTTCGCTTTTGCTGTCCTCCTGTTTCTTTGACTTCTCAGGTGATTTTTCTTCCTCAACTTTGGAGAGGCCTTCCTTTGTCTTTTCTTCTTCTTTAGGTTTAGCATGTTCAACCTTTTCTGTTTTAATGCTGTCTACACTGTCACTTTTGAGGACTTCCTGTATCTGAGGCTTTTCGTGTTGTGATTTTTCTTTTGCAGCTTTGGAAGGTTCTTCTTGTGTCTTTTCTGCTTCTTTGGGTTTAGCAGGCTCAACCTCTTCTGTTTTGACACTGTCCATTGTTTGCTCCTCCTTTATCTGCGACTTCTCAGGTAGTGATTTTTCTTCCACAGCTTTTGAAGGGTCTTCCTGTGTCTTTTCTGCTTCTTTAGTCTTTTGTTCAACACTTTCTTTTTTGACACCGTCTTCTTTTGTCTGTGATTTTTTAGGTTCTGATTTTTCAACTTTGGAAAGTTCTTGTGTCTTCTCTGTTTCTTTAGGCTTAGCATGTTCAACCTTTTCTGTTTTAATGCTGTCTACACTGTCACCTTTAAGCACTTCCTGTATCTGAGGCTTTTCGTGTTGTGATTTTTCTTCTGCAGCTTTGGAAGGTTCTTTTTGCGTCTTTTCTGCTTCTTTGAGTTTAGCAGGCTCAACCTTTTCTGTTTTGACACTGTCTTCTTTTGTCTGTGATTTTTTAGGTACTGATTTTTCAACTTTGGAAAGTTCTTGTGTCTTCTCTGTTTCTTTAGGCTTAGCATGTTCAGTCTTTTCTGTTTTGATGCTGTCTGCACTTTTGCTGTCCTCTTGTATTTGTGACTTTTGAGGTTGTGATTTTTCTTCAGCAACTTTGGAAAGGTCTTCTTGAGTCTTTTCTGTTTCTTTTACCTTGTCAGTTTCACCTTTTCCTATTGTCACACTTTCTAGACCGTTACTGCTTTTGCTGTCCTCCTGTTTCTTTGACTTTTCAGGTTCTGATTGTTGTTCTGCATCCTTTGAAACCTCTTTTTGTGTCTTTTCTGGTTCTTTATCCTCAACACTTTCACCTTTTACATTGTCTACCAGTTTAACTTTGCTATCTTTTATAGACTCCTCAGGTTTATGTTCCTTTTCGTCTTTACCTGACACAATCTCTTGCTTCTTCCCCACAGGTTTCTCTGTTAGTTTGTTTTCATCCTCTTGGTCTTTTTCCATAGGCTCAGATTTCTTAGTTTCCTCCTTAATGGTATCAGATTTGTCTTTTTTTGCAGACGCATCCTCCTTTGCGTCCTCTCCAGTATGTTCAGGGGTTGTTTGTTTATCTGGTTTGGGAGTATCTTCCTCCACAGGTTTCGCTGCAGCTAATTCTTTCTCTTTTTCTGCTGATTTTGCAGATTCTTGAGACAAGACTTTAGCATCTTCAATTTTGGGAGGAGCTACCTCGACAGTCTGTTCACCAGGCTTGGTGTTTACTTCAGTTACTGCTTCAGGGTCTTGCAGTTCCTGAGGTGTTTTGTCTTTTTCTCCAGTTTTTGATTCCTCTGGTATTTCTTGCTTTTCTGACAGATCTGGTTTAGGCTCATCTTTTTCAGTCTCTTTAGCTTGTTTGTTTTCTTCTTCCGGTTCTTCTACTTTTCCCTGCACGTCATCCTTCAGGTCTTTGTGCTCAGTGTCTTTTGTGTCTAATTCCTCTTCTTTATCCTGTTGATCAGTGGCTTCTTCTGTAGTTTCCTGTGTTGGTTCAGAGTCAGCATTTTTTTGTACCTCAGGATCATCTGGAATTTTTTCAGCTGGCTCATCCTCTTTATCATCACTCGGTTGGACTTCCTTTTCCTCTGTTTCTAACTCAGGACTGGCTTCATTGCCGTTCTCCATGACTGGTTCTTCAGTATCTTCTGCCTCTTGTGTAGTTTCATGCAGTGCATCTTTCTCACTGCTCTCCTCATCTGGTCTGTCGCTCTCTCTCTCCTCCACACTCTTATCAGAGCCGGTGTCTGATATCTCCACATCTTCTCTGGTGGTCTCTGTAATAATCTCTTCGACAAATTTGTACTGAGGTTCTGCTTTTCGAGTTGCTCCCCCCTGTCTTTTGACACAAGGGAGAGTATAGATGGGTGACTGTCTGTAAATGTATGGTACTGAAATATGAGCATCTGAGATTGTAGAGTACCTTGACTCTTCACCTTCCAAAAGTTTTCTGAAAAATAAATAAAACAGAATTATATTCGGATTAATTATTCTCAATTAGCTTGTGCATTTTGCCACCATCCAAAGCATGACACTCGTTTAAAAAGCACTCAATATTGAATATTTTTTATTAAAATTAGCCTAACTGTCCTGTTTAATAAATATGACAGTCCTGTAGAACATCTCTCGCTTTGTTCACTCTAATTACTTATGTCACTTAATACATGATTGTGTTCCTTGAAGGCCTCTGCAATAATATTATCTACAAGACTACACCTTAAGCTGGCAATCTATTAATCTGCACTGTTGAGGTACTCACAAGAAATAAATTATGATTGGATAAACACAACTTGGCAAGTGGACAGAATCAGTTATGGAAGCGACCGCTAATAGTAGTCAAAATAGTACCTGTACGAATAAATTTCAGCATCCAGTGCCATTTTGACATTGAGAAGGTCCTGGTACTCCCTCAGATGACTGCTCATGTCATATTTAGCATTTTTCAGCTCATATTCCAACTCTCTGATTGTGTCCTGCACCATGAACAAAATAAGTAAACACAATGGAAATGCATTAGAAAAAGCCACATGGCACGGAACTGAATCTTAGATTATGTATAATTGGCACATTAGTTACTTAATTTGCAATCTTGCTTTAAACAGAAATGTTCAATCAAATCCTCACATTGAATGATTAAAATAATCTAGGCTGAACAGTTACCTGGTAGTGATGGATTTCAGCGTTGTGCCGTTGCTCGAGGTCATACAGCTGCCTCTCCAGGGCTTCTCTCACACCTTTCGCAGAGTCAAGCTCAATGTTCCTGGACTGGAGCTGTCTCCTGTGTTCATTAATCTCTGCTTTAGTGGCCATGAGCGCTTCTCTGTTGACCTCAGCAGCTTTGGTCAGTTTAGCGAGCTGTGCCCGAAAGCTTTCCTCGGCATATCGGATGTCAGAATCTGTGTGACCTTCAAGTTGCATCCTGATGTCTCTCAGAGCTGCAGTGACATCATTTCTACTAAAATCACTCATTTCTGTTGTCACATGACCCTCTTGGATTTGGGCCATCATTTCGGCTACCTCACTTTCATGGTTTTTCTTCAAGAAGCCGATCTCCTCTTCGAGAGTTTTAGCTTTTCTGTCCATTTCTTGTTTGGTTAGGTAGGCATCATTAATGCACTTCTTTAGTACTGAAATGCTGTCCTCCGCATCAACTCGACCACGAGCCTCTCTCTCATACTTTTCGGTCAAAGTGTTAAACTCGTCCTCCAGGTTCTGGCGGTTTATCTCAATCTGATGCTTCTGAAGGCCTATCTCATGAACTTGCTGCCTCAGGCTACTAAGTTCTGATTCATACTCTTTGGACAGAGAGGCAGAGGATTTTGCTCTCAGTCTAATTGCCTCAATTTCTTTCTCCAGTGCTCTGTTTTGGTTTTCCAGGTGATGTACCTTCTCGATGAATCCCGCGAAGCGGTCATTAAGCCCCTGCAGTAATTCTTTCTCACTAATTTTCCTCAGATTCATTCCACCCGCGTATTTGTTTGAAAAATCAAAGCTATCGGCCGGTTTAGCGGCGAATTCGCTAAGAATTTCGTTACCTCTCAGAGGTGCTGTGGACCCAAAGCTGAAGGCAGACCTTGAGGTGAGTTTTGATGAAGGACGTGCCGTTTGGTACCGGTGCTCTTCCCGTGTCCGGCCAGGTGAATGCAGAAGACGCTCCATCGTGAGGCTGCTGCGTTTTCCTTTGCCGTGTTTAGTGAAAATGGTGCCCTTTATATACCGCAATAGATGCTAGGGTAGCGGAATCGAGCTGTCCATATTGATTAAATGCACAGAATCAGTTGTTCAGCTCAGCATCCTGCGCGCTCGCTCGCTCACTCACTCCTCAGTGATCTCCTGGGAGCTGATGTGACGTCACATGAGCGCATCTCATCCGCAGATTCCCAGCTCATGTTCTGCCTAAAAATGTTTTCTAGCAAAGCTAGAATACATATATGTTGCAAAATGTACAGAAATTGCACCCTTACTGCCATATATTTTATTGGTCAATTCAGAAATTTAGAAAAAGATATCCGGTAATTATTTAGGCTATGTAAATATTACTTTTTGTTATTCTACAGAAACGTCCACATTTAGAATACCAAAATGTCTTAAAATGTATTTATTTTTCTGACATTTAAACTAAGACCACATTATTAGGTAACCTTTTGACTTTATGAATAGGCTATGTGTAAATTATGGGTTAATTTAAAAGAAAAAACCTTCTTTATCACTATTAAAATATTTGTATAATTTTTTTCCCCTCAGCAGATGTATTTAGAGTTATAGAATAATAATGAAAATGCAAGAGATAAGGAGATTGTTTTGTTTATTTAAAGTGAAAGAAAAAAAAAAAAACAGTACAGTAACACAGTAACATAGCAGTAACACCAGTCCAGACCTAATCTACTGATCTTCACTGGTGTTAAACCATAAGAAACAATTTTTCATGAAAAATGCATTTGCATCAGTTGCACGGTATCAATCCATTTGTTGTCAGTCATGATATACTCACTAAATTAAGTAGCTAGTTTAATCCATTTATATATATATCATTGAAGTCAAGTGATCAGCAATATGATTTTTATTTCAAAATAGCAGATTGTTAAACAGTAACACCAGTGACACAACTTCAGGGGACCACTGTTTTCATGATATATTTTATCATATTCATTCAGAATTTTGTTTTATTATGCCATTTATATCATATATTTGATAGTTATGAATACATTATTGTATTTTAAATGGTAGAAAAGCCATTTGTGGCATGTTTTTGACCTCAAAATAAAGCACTTTCCCTCTGTACATGGCTGTGGGGTGCTTAGAATTTTTTAAAATTAATTAATAACATATATTGCCACATTGATGGCTCAAAAATGTGTAATTGTTCAAATAACACATTGTTTTATTTTAAAATATAAAAAAATTGTAACTCAAATGTGTTTTTCAATTGTAATATTTCTGTAAAGGCTAGGGACAGAAAAATGTATGTTTCTGTAGAATGACCCAGTGTAATTAGTTAAGTACTAGTAACAAAATTAATAATATTTATAGTTATTTATTTATTTGCATATAACGGGTTTGCTCAGTATAACCCCACCTAATTAAAATAATGTAGTTATAGGCTACATAAAAATATAATGACATCATCCTTTTCAAGTTACACAAGTAAATGCCTCTTTTTAATACATGCTTTTTAAGTAGGCTACCAGTAATATGCATGTTAATAACCAACTACTGAGAATTGGTCCCTAAACTCAAAGGGTTTTACTGTAAACTTACAGGCTATTAAAAATGTAATATCCACATACGGTAGGTTGAGGCGACAATTTGTCTGCTCTGAGCCTGCTGAAAATTTAACTTTGGAAACAGAGAGTATTAATACGTACTTAAAGTTGTTGTCTTATATATTTGGAGATGTACTATTGTTGTCTGCTAAGGTACTGTTGTTATTGTTTAAAAAGCTTTATTATATTCTTGCAAGCTCAGGAAATTGTTATACTGCAGGTATGTGATTTTCAGCAGAACTGTGACAGCTTTTAATCTATGTTGGTGTTATTATTTAACAACATTACCATTTCATCATATTGTCAGATTTGCAGATATTCTACTGCAGTAGCAACATTCTTCAAGCTATAATGTACATGTTTGTGCTGCAGAAAAGCACAAGTCAGCTCTACACTTTCAGTCATGCTGAGCGGTCACTGAGAGCTGGATTCAATCCAACAGCAGTGTTTACATGAGCAGCCAATAACAACAAACACAACACATGTCTGTCTTCTCATGTGAGTGCATTTAAATATGCACTATACATTTACTCTATAACACATTATTTATATAGTCTGTCACCATTTTGATATGTGCACTTTTTGCTTTAATGACAGCATACTAGCTTGTACTGATCTACTGGTGCATGTCTGTTTAAAATAAAACTATAAAGTAAACAAGTTAATGCTTAGTTCCACTAAAAATAAAGATGCTGCACTCCGACCAGGTGTCATGTTAATTTATTGACATAATTCTTTGTATTGCACATGTATGAACAACTAAAACTACTGGTGTTCAGTATTTCCTTAAGTAATTCAACAATGGTCAGTGTTCAATATTTCTTTCAGTTTAGACACATACAGTCAGCAATTATTAATCATCAAGTGGCTTAAAGAAAAATAAATCGCATTTTAAGGTGTCCTTGATACTATTGTAACAACAATAAATTATGCACAATTACATACAAGTAAGCCTAATCCTAACTCTAACCATAGAGTAGTTAATTAATATTACTCAGTACTTACAAAATAACGTGTACACAAAAAAATCTCATAATGAAAAAGTGCATTTTAAAATCTGTAATTTTAGTAAATGTGAGATTTAACTGATAAAATACACTTTAAAAGATGCATAAAGACTATTATCTTATATTTATAATAAACATATGGAAAAAGATATTATATAAAAATAATATATTATAACGCTGCAAACACTGAGTGAATCAAAAAGCAAAAAAAAAGAAGTAGAACCTTTGCTAACGAGTGAAGATTCCGACTGGAACTTAAACAGAGATTGAATTCATCTCTCTTATTCATCTTTGTTCTCTGTTCTAAGGGAATGAAAGAACGCCTGGATCTCATATGTGTCCCGTCTGTCGTTCTGAATGACTTTTCTCAGTCTGTTTTTTAATGTGAACCATTCGGTGGACACTCTCCCCAGCATCATTCCTTGCTTGTAATGCTCAACCGCAGCTCTCTCTGAGCCCCACCTGTACTGTTTGAAGTCCCCATACATGCGATGCCAGGCCTGATGGTCAGCTGGCTTCAGGTCAGGAAGAGCAAACAGCTCGGTGAACTTCTCCTCTGCTTTAGCCGTGTGCTTTCGTTCTGCATACCTCAGCGCTAACTCCAGCTGTGGGTATATGTAGCCTGGGTTTAAACTGGCACCCTTCTCTAAATGCTGAATGCAAAGGTCCAGCAGCTCCGGATTGTGTGCGTCATTCATCTGCATGGCTTTCCAGCGGTAGAGGTTGGCAATCTCATGATGTAAACGTGACGAGTCTGGTGCAATCGTCAGCATTTTCAGCAACACTTTCAGGGACTTGTCGTAACACTGCTCTTTCTTCATGAACTTTGCAACGCGCAAAACAACGCTGAGGTTATCTGGAGCCATCGCGAGCGCTTGCGTCATGTACTGCCATGCCTCTGCGTTGTTTACAGTCTTTGTGTTCTTGTAGCACTTAAGCCCCAGATACACATGGATCATTGCATTGTCCGGGTCCAGGTTCAGAGCCTTCTTCAGCTGGAGCACAGCAGGAGACTCTTCAAACCGTACACGCTTGAATTGACCGATCTTCAGTCCCTCCAGACGAAACAGAGAAAAAGCAAGGCCTGTGTTCCATTCCTTGTCATCCGGCTCTTTCTTTAAAGCTTCAAGGAAACTCTCCTTGGCCCTCATGTAGGACTTTCGAGAAAACTTGAGAAGCGACCAGGCTTTTTCGCTCTGAACTTCTCTGTGAAGCTCTGCTGGAGACGGGGCAGGGAAAGCTCGAAGGATTTCATTCACTTTCTCTATGTAAGTCTCAGCCTGAGTCACATTTCCCATGAGACTGTGCACCCAGGCCAAGTTTCCATACGTCACAATCACATTGCTGTCATCGTCCGTATGTTCCTCCTTTGCTAGTCGTAGAGTTTTAAGCGCCTCATTGTCAAATCCTTGTAAATGTTTAATAAAGGCCAAAAAATTTAATTCTCTTTGTTTCAGGTTTCCTTCGTACTCGCATCTCACTGACAGTCTTTCACAAATTTTCACTTCGAGAAAATGAAGGTCAGCATCCTCCTTTTGCAAGTCCCAAGTAAAGTGGCATGACAACAGTTTAAGCTTGTCCTCAGACATTCCTATATTGTTAAAAATGCAAAATAGATGTAAATGTTTACACACTTGCAGTTTCCTTGAAGCCGTACAGCACAGTATATCTGACTAACAACTTATTTTCTACTGGACTTACAGAAAAATTAAATAATTAGCACAATATAATTTCCGTAAAGTGCTGTATTGAATATTTGTATTATTTTTTGTAAAACTTTAAGTAATCAGTAAAATATAATTTCCTTAAAATGCTTTCTTAAATATTGCATTTTATTTTGTAATCATTTTTTAATTTTGTCATAAATTAATCTATTATACCGAGTATGAAAGACATTCACTCATATACAGTATCTTTTAATAGTAACAGTTTCTATTACTGATGTAGAGCTGCTTATTTTAATTAGATAACACTTTTTACATGTACTTAGTTATAATATATTATATAAATTATGTACAATCGAACACTAAATCGAACCCTAATTCTAACCCCAACCATATAGTAAGAAGGCTACATGTAATTAATGAATAGGCTATTAATCAGTACTTAAATATATAATTACAGGCACCTTAAATTAAAATTTAAGGGCACCTTCAAATAAAGAGTAACCAGACTTATTCACCTTAAATTGATACAATTATTAATATTATTAAGTCTTACCTTCTGCAACTTTAATTCCTTATTCAAACGTTGTCTGCTTGAATCTAGAAGCAGGGGATGGTTTTTATAGGGCAGAGAAGGGTAGGGTAGGGTTAGGTTATTTATTTTTGGGGACAGTAACAAGTTAAGTTTCACTTTCCACCTATTGCTCAGATTAATGATAAACGAAACTGTGACGGTGAAGCGTCAACAACCCAGTAAAATGTAATGTGCTTCTTCTGTTTATGCTTGCCAATGTACAATTCTAGAGGGTTATATGAAAAATGAATGTCAACGACAAAAGGAAAAGTTTCAAGTATACCTTCGTGACTTTGAATATGATAGATTTGACTAAATAAATGAAAAACAGTAGTGCGCAAAAACATTATGAGGAAAATTACAAATAATTATGATGCACACATGGTGCTTAAAACTAATAAATTGCAAGAAGATGAGCAAGTAGCCTAGTAACAAGTCAATGGATGTTTTCGCATTGGACAAATGACGTAAACCTGAAGAGCAATGACGCCATCTAGTGGCGAAACCTTATGACGACGCAAAAAAAAATATGTTGTTTGTAATAATAATAATAAATATAGCTGCAAGCAGCAGTTACCGGGGTTCGAGCATTTGAAGGGGTTTGAGGTTGTTTAGGGCAACCTGGATGCATGTCTGTTTGACCAAAGCTC
>JAUCMS010000022.1:739182-754562 GCA_032357445.1 Enteromius radiatus | reverse complement strand
GTGTGTGTACTGTCTGTGGATGTTTAAATATATAATTTATATAATTTTGTACTCTCAGAGCTTTGGAACGTTTGGTGCCCATTGACATCCATTACAGTATATGACTGACAGACTGCAACGGTTTGAGTTAAAAAATCTTCGTTTGTGTTCTACTGAAGAAACAAAGTCACCTACATCTTGGATGCCCTGGTGGTAAGCAGATAAACACAATTTTTGGGTGAACTACATAATCTCTTTAAACCTGGAAATACAGACAATTTTAGGATTTTGAAGAAAATAACATTTATTGTATTAAAAATGAATGTTAAAGGTTTAATACTTTATTATTATTATTATTATTATTTTACCAAACTGTTATTTTTTTCCCCTCAACAGTGTGGTTTTTGGTGAATTGTACTATTGAATCCAATAAGGGTAAAAAAAAAAAAAAAAAACTACCAAAAATATGAATATAATATAAGCATTTATAATGAATGCAAAGCAGAAGCATTTTACAGTGACTTTTGAATCCTGCTATACACTTTTATTTCTTATGTTGTTGTTTTACATTATGATTTGGTTATTTTAATTTGTCTGGTGACACATGTCCCAAAGGTGTTTTTTTTACGCACCAGTCGTAGTTTGGTCAGCACTGGGTGCTCCCTCAGGGAGTTACTGACCACATACTGCAGCAGAGGATCATCTCCTTTGTGACTCTTGCTGATAAGAGCAGAACTGCATAGTCCTAAGTGAACAGATACAGTATTAACCACTGCTGGGGAAATGAAAGCATGCTGCATTTCAGAATAAGAGACCCAGCAGTATTATTATACAGGGCTGGTTTATCAGGGTGGCATTTACCTGCTGCAAAATCTCAGCTTATTACAACACTCATAACCATAACATTAAACACGCTAGGTAACCTATAAAAATGTGTCTTTATACAACTTCTAGGCACCAGATTTACTTTAATCCATTAGAAGCAGGGTTACCAACAGGCCCAAAAGTACTGCATTTATCAAGCAATATATTTTAATGCATTTGTATTTATAAGTCATATTTAAGTATTTCACATAAATAGTCATAATGAAAGCAGAGATAAACTTACCCGTTAACGCCAAGAGGAGGCTAACGGTACAAAGCATTTTACTGTCAGGAGCCAGAGTTAACAGAAACAAGAGACAAATGAAACTGTGCTGTGTGTAAGTGAGGTTTTTATGTAGACTAAGCGGAAAGTCCATGTTTTGTTTGTTTGGCCCCCTCAGATAAAAAGAGATGAGGCTGCTTTTTACATAATATTGATTTTATCAAAGTTTACTTTACAAGTACTTTTGTTCAGTGGCCGTAAGTCAAAACATGATAATATCCTGCTTTTCAGAAAATTGGGGAGAATGTATAATTTGCAAAGCGCTGTGATTTTAAGACCTTTCAAGAGGCTTTCAAGCTGGTTACAATTTATTTCCAAGGCCATCACAGGTTTCAGTGGCATATTCTACACTTCTCATTTATTGTGTTTTCTAGTTGCTGTTTCACAATGCTGTTTACCCTGAACCCATTTATTTGCCAAGAATCTGTTGATTATCATGAATTTTTGTTCTGAAGTTAATGAATATTTCATCAGCATGGACCTTGCTTTACCACACATCTTATATCAATACACAACTGTATGCATATAGTAATTCTCACTCAGAAATGGCTTGTAAATTTTAACAACTACAAAGAAAAGTTGTCCTTGTAAAATGTACTTCAATCACCCAAAATTGATTAAAGTAAAAGCAGTATATTATATAGTGTGCGATCTGAGGAAATACACAATCAGGATTTGAGTGAAAAGAGCCCCCGAAGGGTGGCAGGAAGGGGCGGGGCTCTCAGGACGGGCTCAGTGGTGAGCGCGGTCTAGATACCCTGGAGAGTGGTGTTCCATGAAACTTTCATCCGGCTGCCCCTTCCTGGTCAGGTCTGTCAGGGGAGATGCTAAAGTGGAGAAGTTAGGGATGAAACACCGATAATACCCCACCAGCCCCAAAAAGGCTCATACCTGGGATTTGGTGGTCGGACTGGGAGCCGACAGGATGGCTTCCACTTTCTTCTGCTGGGGCCGTATGAGGCCACGGCCCACCAACAATCCCAGGTACTGAGCCTCTTGAAGGCCAGATGACATTTTCGGGGGTTGTCAGTCAGTCCAGCCTGTCGGAGCTCCTTTAGCACCCTCCGTAGCTGCTCTCAGAGTGGATAACAACATCATCCAGATAAGCAGTGGCATAGGCCTGGTGGGGGCGCAGCAAAATGTCCATCATCTGCTGGAACGTGGCTGTTTCCCCATGAAGGCTGAAGGGGAGGGTCCGGTACTGCCAATGGCCATTAGGCATGGAGAAGGCCGTCTTTTCCTTGGCAGACTTAGTGAGGGGGACTTGCCAGTAGCCTTTGGTCAGGTGGAGGGTAGTGATGAACCGGGCCCTCCCCAGACGTTCCAGCAGCTTATCCACCCAGGGCATCGGGTAGCTGTCGAACTCTTCGGTACCATTACAATGGGGCTGGACCAGGAATGGTTTGATCACCCCTAACTTCAGCATCTTGCCAATTTCATCCTCGATAGAATGCCTCCGAGCCTTGGGTACCAGGACCATTACTTTGTCGCCAGGTTAAAACTACCGTGGTTGGGGCGCCTGGTCACTTTCCTCAGAGGGATGGCTTCTGGATACCTGGTGGCGTAGTCGACGATCACCAGCACATGTTCATGACCTCGGGCAGACTAGGGCAGCAGCCCTACCAGATCCATTCCGATCTGCTTGAAGGGCACCTCGAAGATGGGGAGTGGAATGTGTGGGCTGGGGGGAGGTAACTTAGGTGCCGTCTGCTGAGAGGTGGGTCAGGCCTGGCAGAACCGCTTCACCTCTCCATCGAGGCCTGGCCAATGAAAGCGGTCGCGGATGTGGTGAGCAGTGTTAGCGGCTCCCAGGTGGCCTGCCATGGGATGGGTGTGGGCCAGTTCCATAACGGTTTCCGTCTTTGCTTTCGGCACCACCAGTTTTTACCTCCCCCCTCCGCTGGGTGACACAGTACAACAGGCCGTTTCGGATAATGAAGTGCGGGAGAGGATGGGGTGCTAGCGGGTGGTTTTGGCCTTTCTAGGACTCGTACCTGGGCCCAGCAGTGCTTGAGGCGATCGTCTTCACACTGTTTCATGACCTGCTGGAACACAGGAATACAGTTCTTCTGGATTGAGTCTGTCTCAGTTTGTTCTGTTTCTTCGTGTGATTCCAGGCAGACTGGATGATGATCAGATCAGATCTCTGTGTGGAGCACTGGCTGTTGTCAGACTCCTTTTGCAGACAATAATCTCACCGCATTATTACAATTAATAACAAAAATAAGGTTTGGAAATGTAAACTGATATTTCCAAATGACACGCTATCGCAAAAGATAGAAATAACTGACTTAAAACCATTTTTTGTTAGTGAAAATACTAGTGGCCTAAGACCTTTGCACAGTACTGTATATACTGTATATAATTTATGTCATTTCAGTTAACATTTATTTTATTTTAACATTTTTATGGTTTTACTTATATAGCTAATTTAGAACCATTTAATGAAAGTAAATATGTGACCCTGGACCACAACACTAGTCTTAAGTTAAACCCTGAATAATTGAATAATAAGAGCCAAATTAAAGAGAAAAGGAGAAAGAACACCAAAAAGAAAGAAATCATCAAAAGCAAAAAGAATTCCAATAACTAAACCCCAACCCAAATAATCTAACTACCAAACGAAAAGTGTAGAAATAAAACCATAAGCTTAGGAGTATCCGACGCCCAAACTAAACTGCTCTAACTAATAAAAACAAAGTACAACGGTGGTTGTCACTCCCTACCTGGTACTAACAAAGGAAAACTAAATTAAGGTTAAATTTAATCAAGTTTACCTGTCTCCTTTCTCTTGGTTATTTTAGCAAGTTTTAAGTGACAGTCGAAGCTAGATTAGACAAAGAGAAACAGTGCTTTATACTGATTACAAACGTTGTTCAGTAACAGGTGTTCATATTTCAGAACTGTTTAGGAGTCTAAACCAACGAAGACAGAATCAAGTTAACGAATAGTTAACGACAACAGAAATAAACTAAATAACAAATCTAAGTTTAAATCAACGAAATGCAGTCGGCACTGACAAAAGCCAAGGGAGCCCAACCCCCTTTTATGACAACAGGTCCAAGGCCATTGGAGGATTGGCGAACCCTGGACGACCAATAAGATGATCATATTAAACCAATATGATGAGCCTATAATTTTAAAGAGACAGAAGACAAAGAAAAAGATAGGGAAAGAAACAATACCAGAAACAAACAAATACAACCAGGGAACGCAACCAGTATAAATTTCAATTGTAATAAACTGACACTTTTGACTGGTTTTGTGGTCCAGGGTCACATATATACTTTACATTTTACAAAAAAATCCCCCAAAAAACCCACATACATCATCCTTCCCCACAACCTACACCAGATTTAAAAAAAAAGTCCATTACATATTATTTTTAATATGTATACTGCTCTCTGGTGGGTGACAGAGTGTTTATGCAAACCCTCAATGAAGTGAGAGCATGAGATTGCGTATCTGGCTTGTTTGTGCAAGACCCTGTTGTGTAGTTCAGAGAGTGTTAATTTCAATATTGCCCAACTTAATGAAATGCATTCTAATTGCCAGTCTTTGTAGTAATAGGCATGCATGTTGCCCCTGGAACACTGCCTCCCACACACAGTAATGAACTGAAAGTGTAAGTGTGTCATATGGTAAAATTGTTTACTTCATCTCATTACTGGATTTCAGTTGGCACATGTGTGTGTGTTACACAATTAGAGAACCAGAGCAAAATGCTAAGAAGAACAGTATCAGAGACTGAGTGAATGGGGCGTTCTCAAAGGAGAGGCCTACTTCCTCTGTCGATTCGTTAATTAGGTATGCACGGATGCAAACAAATCTCCCTGCCCACACATAAGTCATCAGCTGTGAAATATGGGGCATGACTACCGCTGTCTTTAAATCTTGCTCTTGCTGTGTTTAATGACATGAAGAGATGGCTGTAAATAACAGTTTAAGTCCGCTGGCTGAAAATCAGATGCTGTGTTCTCGTATCCTCTTTTCCCATTGCACCGGGAAGCTTATGTGACGCTAATTGTTCCTGCTACTTGTGCCAAGTACCCACTGTTCTTCGACACAATCTACAGACAGGGCCCGGTCCCTCGACTGCTCTCGGTGTCTGTTTAAGGACTGAAAGGATGCATCTTGCCATCTGTGGAGAGCGCTTCTCTTCCTGTTCCCGGCCCTGATTGTATTTGCTCTTCCTTTGCCTGTCAGTGCATCACCTTGATATATGCTCACAAACCCTCTCAGAGGGCTCGTGCAAGCAATACAAGAAAAAAAGCCCTGCGCTCCTGAAAGAAGAAAGGAAAATACATACAAAACCGTTAATATGAAACAAAATAATTCAAGAGGTGGCTCCTTTGTGTTCTTCAAATGTAACAAATAAATAGAGTTATATTTAAAAAAATTCAGTAGTATTACGAAGAAGCTGTTGCAACTCTCTTCTCATTTGCATTTAAAACTGGCTGCCTAATGTAGACAATTTTCTTAAATTAGTGTGCATAAAAAAATATTAAGAATAAAGTGATGTATATAAAAATACATACAGTAGTAGTAAATGTTTGTGTGTGTGAGTGTGTGCTATATACCTATGTGTGTGTGTACACACATATATATATATATATATATATATATATATATGTATATGTGTATAGCACACACATTATTTACTGCTACTGCATAGTTATATATATCTATATATATAACATGTTATATTTACAGTATATACACATACTGGTTTTAGTATATTGTTTCTGGAAGCAGAGAATGTGTGGTACTTGCTTTCTTGCAGCAAGTGGCAGTGTTGTCTGCATAATGTAACGTTTAGACTGCAGTTTGCCATTGCTTGTCTGAAGAGAAGCAGTAGAGAAAAACCTTGTAATGTAGTGATCAAAAAGACTAGTGTGTGTTGAGCTAAAGGCAAGTTAGTAAAAGCAAGAAAAATTGGCATTACAAAACGTTTTGTGATATTAATAATTAGATGTATATGTTGATTGTATAATAATAACAACAAGAAGTTATTTTATTTTAACATTATTAGTAGCAGTAGTAGATTTGTTATGAAAGCAATTAATCAAATTTAATATTAATAATTATAAATGTTGTAATAATTAATAACATTCCTCCTCCTCTTCTTCTTTCCCAAGTAATAGATGTTTTTTTTTTTAAAAACATAATAATTTTGATTAGCAGTAGTAGTTTTGTTTTGAAATAACTTGAGTTGAACCCTTGAAGCCAAAGTACAAGTTAATAAATGTTACTTTAGTTTTGCTTTTATGCTTTTACTTTATACAAAAGGTAACTGGGATATAAGTAAAGGTTTTAAGCAAGTAAACCAAGAATACCAGCAGAAAAGAGTCAGGATGAGGACATATATCTATATATCAGATATAAGGTGGTGCAATTATTTTATTCTACCTTTGTATCTCTTCTCCATTGTAACAGTGTGCCAAACCTGGTCTGCATAAAATTATGCTTGAGTGGCAGGTGCAGTTGTTTGACTTTCAAATCACTTAGGCATCTTTTTTTTATTAACCTTGCATGTAAATAAATACAGATTTCAATTTCTGTGGAGTTGCACGTGGAAATGACAGTCCTCAAAACATCAAACGAACTGCTTTAGGGCAATCGCACCATCGCAAGCCCTCTAATGTGAAAGGCACTGACACCTGAAGCAAGGTGCAAAAAAGACAAATGTCATTTTTTCAGAAACAATTAGCGAGAGAGCCTTCGGATTTGAGGACGGCTCGTCTTTCCAGGCTGTCGGCTCCTCTGTATGGCAGAGCGAGGCTGCTGAGGAGCTCAGTCTTATATCACTCGCTGCTGACATCTCCCTGTCTGAGCAAGTCAGGCCTCTATAGTGCTACATGTACACACACACACTGCTTCACATACTGCAAGAAACCCTTCTTCACCTGAATATTAAACAGTGCTGAGATCTCCAGCTTTTAAAGGGATGTTGTTTCTGTGTTTTTTGCTTGTAGGCAGCAGCAGTCAGGACTATGCAAGCGATGTTGAATCTCTTATTACATTATTGACCTTTTCAGAGCAACATCATGGGGCCATTCAGACTTAAATGCTTCCGAGATATATTTTGTTAACCATTAAAAATGTAGACTCCCTGCATCCATGTACAGAAAATGACCAATAATACTAATCTTATATCTACCTATTAAATACGCTCTGTTTGTGGATCTAGCATTTGGTTGATAGTATTGTCGTTAAATGCATACAGATGTTTAGTTTAGGTCATGTGCGTGTGCGTTTACTTTCTTAATAATAAAATATAAAATTCTTAAAATTGTATTATTATTCTTTCCATTTCTGAGACATCTTTACAAAGTGATATCACAATGTTTAAAATTAACTGTTAAACTTTTTAATTATTTATTTATTTATTTTTATTTATATCTATATATTTATTTATTATTTAATTATACTGTTACATTTTACAGTGCTGCATTTATTTGATTAAGAGTACATTAAAACAGTAATATTTTAAAATCTTACTGTTTAAATTTTTTCTATTTTTATATATTTTAAAATTAAATGTATTCTTGTGATGACATCATTACTCCAGTCTTCAGTATCACATGATCCTTCAGAAATCATTCTAATATGATGGTTTGGTGCTCAAAAATATTTTGTAAATAAGAAAAATTTAAAAGAACAACATTTATTTGGAATAGAATTTTCTCTAACATTTTAAAATCTCTGATGTCACTTTAAAATGTATTATTACAGAATAAATGTTTTATTCTTTTTTCCCCCCAACAAATTATATATTATATATCATATATAACTTTGACAGGCAAATAAATGAATTAATTTTATTTTTTAATTAATCCCATTTGAAAACTTAATTTGTTTTATTAATATATTATTAATATAAATTCTCCCACCCACTTGTCCCAAGCAGTTACAGAACTGCTTCCTTGCAAAAAGCCTATAACATATGTGAAGGGAAGCTTCAATTCCTTTATCTCCATACTACTGACACCAGAGCTATTTACACCACCCAGTGCGTCTGAAATGTATGTCCTTTTGTACAAAGTCACTTCATTTTCCTTCCCCATTATTCTTGGTTCTGCCTGTGAATGTCCTATAATTGCCATAGTTGAAGTGCTAATGATAATGTTATAACTTGGATCAATTTGCTGTGGCAATTGGACCTTTTTAATTGAGTCGATTATCAAGCCTGTGTGTGCTGAAGCTTACAGAGCCAGTGCCAGAGAGAGCTCTCCCCAGGTCGAGTGTATGTGTGTATAATGTGGGGTTTAAGTGCCCCAGGCCACAGATAAGGGTTTGGGGCAGAGATGGAGGAGAAGACGAGGGCAGATCATAGAGCCTGCGCCGTAATATTCCCAGACACTCACCACATCTGAAGTTAATCCAATCATGAGAGATGCCTTACTTTCATCAGCCCCAGACGACACTAGCATGAGGTCAAGAGCAACTTGTATTAGCACAATGATGTCAGAGAGAAATGGTGTAGATAATTGACTTTCAGTTCCTTTCAGAAGAAACCCGCCAGCCAGTCAGCCTTATGCAAAACAAAAACGATTGCCAGCCATGTGTTTAACAACGTCCAAACTCATGGAAGCCATGTCGGCTCCTATTCCTCAGCCGTTCTCCATCTGGAGCAATGGACAGCCTTGTTGAATTATCTCAAACCGAGTGGGATGCCAACATGTCTCTATGCAGAAGGCTCAGAGGAAGCATGACTGCAGGTCTTTGTCATTTCACGCTCGTACTTGCGCGACGAGATCCTGCTTCGGAGCGATCGCCTACTGATTTGATCGGCTTGATTACCAGCTAGAATAGGCTTGAGGAAGTTCTCTAGTTTTCTATGAATTATCCACAGTCATATCCTCACGTTAGCTTTGTGTGCTGGTATTAGAACTTAAGTGTGCGACTTCATAATGTTTATGTAAAAAACATGACAACGTGGCCACACATTACGGATCTGTTCACTCATTTAAGTAAATTGTGACCATGTTTTATTAATCTGTTCTCTAATTTGTGGCCATGGTAACTGAATTAAAACTAGGGGAAATTAGTAAAATGTAGCCATGATTTAACTGAATCGAAGGAACAAATTAATCAAGGTGTGATCAAATTAGCATAAGAGGGCCATCGTCTATTGGCAATATTGTAGCGAAGCATGAAGAGCAGCTCACGAAGAAGTCACTTTTTAGCAAAATGGTTTGTGGGGCTCATGTGAAATTCATAATGGATATTTATTCAAATTACTGGATTGTACTGTAAATGTGTTCACGCGTAAAAATGTAAAAACTAGTCATGTATAAAAAATACACACATATACAGTACATATTTCCAAAATATTTACATGTGTATATATATTTATATTCATATAATTAATATTAAAATAAATATATAAAAATATTTTTTTCTGAAATATGTACATGCATGTGTGTATTTATGTATGCATAATAAAAATACACCGTACACATACATATATTATGTAAACAAAAATTTTATTTGGGATACAATTAATTGCGATTAATCGTTTAACAGCATTAGTAGAAGCAACAACACAATATAAATTCTGTAAGAAATAATTATAAATAAATAATTTTAAAATAAAATCTTCAAAACTATGTATTGTGATGCTGAAGCAATAGCAATAACTATCAGCTAAAAGCTATCTGTTAGCATAAATGCTAATGGTCCCTACAAAACCCCTAAAATATCATCCCAACATTAATTGGTGTAAATTAAATTAACTTGCTTTTTAGCATGCTTATTAATAACATATTAGTTGTTTATTAGTACTTAAAAAGCACATATGCTGCATGACCATATTCTACATCCTTAAACTTTATACTTAAACCTAACAGCTACCTTATAAGTAATACTAATAAGCTTAATAGCATGGGATGCTAATGCTTCAGTTCAGTTGCATTACCTCAAAGTATCATTTTTTCCCCAAAATATTATTTCAAGAAAAAACAGCGAACGATAAGAAAATGCTTTCAGTGACTCATAGCACAAATATCATGATTTACGAACGGATTAATACATTACATTTGTTACATACAGTGCTCTGAAATAAATGTTTTATGGCCTATTTAGGACACATGAGTGAAAATATTCTTCAAAGGGACCCTTTCAGGACTTTTTTTCTATATCTCCTTTCATATCTGCAGCGAAGAGGCCTTTGTAAGGATACCGGATTCCGCTTAATGTTCCATGAAGACCATGGTGAATTTATATTGATGGGACTGTTGACTCTGAACTCCATCACCATGATTTTTTCATAAGCCATGGGGAACAAGAAGTCAGTCAGCTGACAGGTGTTAACACTGAGAATAGCGCTGTGAATAAGAAATGGGACACGCATAAGAGCGCGGCTGGATTTTCTCTCTCTGAACGCCCTCAGAACTTGTGTTTTTCTGCGCGCACTGTTAAGAGTATAGCTAGAGGTTTTACTGGGACTTTGTAAACACCACAATGCATGTCAAATAGGATGAGTCTTGATAGCTGTAAAACACAGGACCATTCCCGGCTTATTATCTTTTAGGCGAGCTTCGCATACGCGCTCCAGCACATCAGCGCAGCCGAGCCCGCTTGGGAGAGCATTGATTATTTTGCCATGAGCCGGTGAGAAAGAGAGCACGAGCGAGAGAGGTGTGATTTTTCTTTTGTACTCCTTGAAAGAATCAAGAAAAATAAATATTTGCGCGCGCGTGTCAGAGGGGGGCAAAATACAGTATGTGTTTATGAGGGTTAGTGTCACAGCAGCGCTCCTCTGAGGAACAGTCTGCCAACCCCAGGCTGAGCCGCGTTCTCACTAGTCAACTTTACTGCCTTCATTTGGGCTGACGAATGGCTGGCTGACTTATCAGCTCCTCGGCCTGCCGGCTGTAGTGAGTCCCAGGAGCTCTGAAGGACCCGCCGCCTCTGGCCCGATACATCCGCCTCGCACTTCGTTTTCTCTGGCTGCAGCGACAGGAAGAGGGGGGAGGCCGGCGCTTGTGAGGACGACTTCAAGAGCCGGGCTTCCTGCAGCTGTTCTGTCGTTCAGCGCCTACCCATGGGCTCTTGCTTTGCTCAGCAAACATACATCAGACAGATATTAGAGTAATCCAAAGGTAATGCATTACCCAGGGTGCCAGGGGGATGCTCTGCCGGTAATGGATGCCTGTGCCGCCCATCCCCTCAGTCAGGCTCTTCACGGCTCCACGAAATTCCACCGCTAAACCTTTTTGCTTATGTCATTACCTGAATTTATTTGGAAGTAATGCAGCCAGTATTTTATTCTTAATCACACTGCCCAAAGGATTGAGACATATTTTCGAAAAGCAAAATACAGCTTGCATGCTCTTATGAAAGCAATATATTACCTGAGCACTTAGCAACCCAGAGAGAGGAAATAAAACTAGCCGCACGATTCTTGTAGTATGTTTATAAGACTATATTACTATCTCGCCGCAGCCCCCTGTGGGCCCGAGGCTGCGCGTTATGGCAAGTACTCCATCTGCGATTGCATATTTTTACCCTCAGGTTATTACAATTCAGATTTGTTTACACCAATTTACCGTTTATTGTGTTTTATGGTTCACACTCTATAAAACGCTCTTAAACATGCTCTGTGGACTAGTTCGTCTCTCTCGCTCTGAGAGGTGTTATCAGATGAAAGTTGCAAATTGAGTTGCGTGCGAGCGAGCGCGCGAGAGGCTAACGTTGTTTTCCGCACGGCAGGCAACTAAGGGGACGGCAAACTCGAGTCAGGATTCGTAGTCAGCTGCAGACACCAAAAGGAAGATGATTTCTCTGAAAGGCCCCCTTGACATCTTCACATATGGGGGGCCATATGTTTTCTTGATAGACAAGCAAGGGCGAGCGCAGCACAGCAAAGCACAAACAAGTTCTTGGCACTTGGAGCACTCCGCCTCTGAACAAAAGGAAACACAACAACAACAGATTCGCAAGTGTGCGTAGCATAGAGCTTTAGGGTGGGTTCATATCCGCAGCCAAAGACTACTTGATCAAAATAGACAGAGGAGAAAATGATATGCCTCGTAAAGTGACATGCACACTGTGTTTATCGCATTAGTAATTTTGGGCATTTGTAAGTAAAATGTGCATCAAAATTTTTTTATCTAATATCTGATGTAAGAATTGTTTAGGTTGGGAAAGGTTAAGGGTTAAGGAAACTATGTCATGTTTTTGTTTTAAATATATTTCTATATAATATATATATATATATTGTCAAAATATATACTGTATATGTGTCTGCATTTGTATAAACAATAAATATACACCAATATATATATATATATATATATATTTGTAAAAATATATCTTGCATTGTAAACATTTTTTTTTAATGCAATTAATCGCAATTAATTATTTGACAGCACAAATTTTTACACTTTAGATGCTGTCATTATGTCCATATTGTATGTTTTAAATGTTAAAACAGCAAAAGTTTAGACAATTTGAACACCAAACCAGTAAAGAAAAAGGCAAGAGTGACAGGCTAGCACTTGTGTGCAGCTTATGAGTTTAAGTGTAAATGTCCATATGTGACACTTATCATGGCCCTGTTGTCCAAAACCAAAAACTGGGTCGAAGATAGACAGTGTGTAAACAGACAGCTGGATCACCAACATCCATTCAAAACCTGAGCACATGTAGGGGCTGTAGAGAGCCAGTCTGTTGTTTCCTGCTCCATATGGGGGGATGCGTTAGTTTCCTCTCTTTCCCATGTTAGTTCTCCTCAGAGCTGAGTAGAGTCTGCAAGACTGACAGCCCTGCTGATGAGACGATGGCATCAGAAAGCATCGTCTGACAGCTACTGCTTGACAGGCTTCCTGTCTGAATTTGTGGCGGCTCCCAGTTCTCCTTCTCTCAGCCCTGCAGAAGGAAGAGACATCCCTGGACGAGGGGCAGGGTGAGGCTGTCACTACCTGACAAGTTTTTGGTCATGATTGAGGAGGAAATCATAATTTTTCGCAGCATTATTGACAGCATATATGCATTTAAAAGTCTTTGTATGTTGTATTAAAGTTAGGTCACCTCGAAGCACTGTGTTGATAATCTGAATAAAATATATTCCAGCTTTCTAGCAATGTAGAAAATTATGAAAGAGACAACTTAAATCATTTCCTGGTGTACTTGGTGATTTTCTAAAAGCATGGATGCGTCATGTGTACTGAGACAGGACGTTTGTTTTGAACTGGGTTTGAGTGAGGACTGTCAATTGGCATCTCAGTGCCATATGTTAAAATGACAGGCCCGGAGAGAACAAATACATCAATCATAACGCTGTCAGCACTGAAACACACTCCAAAGCAAATACTTTCTATTATACGGGTTGCAGCAACACACACAGTCCACGAATTGGCAAAAAAACTTTAACATGTCCATATTTCCAGCGTTCAGACGAAGGTTAGCTCACGTCAGAGCTGAGCTCATGGGTTTTAGCTGTGCCTTTAAATCTACTCAAAGCATTAGCCCTGTTGCTAACGAATGTTTTCCTGGTAACACTTTAGAATAGGTAACACTATTAACTATGACTCAATAAATTAAAAAAAGTAGTTTAGGTATTGGGTAGAATCAGGGATGTAGAATTAGATCATGTAGAAAACGGTGTTATTATATGTGCCTAATTAGCACTATTAAATGGCTAATATTCTAGTTATATGCATACTAATAAGCAACTATTATGCCGAGTTCCCGATTTTGACTAGCCCACAGGTTTTCAGAAATCGCCAACAATACCTGAAATCACAGGCAAATCGGTGCGAACTATCAAAGAAGCGATCGGAGGGAATTGTCGACGTGTCGCGACACCTGTGAGATATTTGGCATGCTAAATATCTGGACCTGTCTGGGATTCAAAATCATACTGTGTGAAATGTGTTTTGACTCAATAACATCGGCGATTACCTACAGCCAATGAGAGAGCAACATCCAGGGCAGATGGATGTTGGGGGAGGAGTTACAAAGGTATAGACGGTAAATATCCTCCTCCACAATCTTCTTTTCTTTGCAAATGAGCGCACATTCAATTTGTATGACAAGCTTCTTTTGCTTGCTATCATTTTTAATAATAATCCGTGTCACGTGAGAACTCCGGTCTTGCACACGTGACCTCCATGTCACCATCATCGCCGATCTATCATGCAGTGTGAACATAGCAGCGACTGAATGCTACCCCAGATAGTCATGCAGTGTGAAAAGATCTGTGATGCACTACTCAGAAAATCGTGCAGTCTGAACTCACCATTAGGTGTAACCGTAAAATAAAGTGTTACCTTTTTTATTTTATGAGTTAAAAATGTATACCTCTTTATAAACCCATAATATGCATGAAGTTTCCGAAGTGCATTTGTTCTAGTTTCAATTCTCAGTGTAAACGTTAAAATGGCAGAGAATGTAAGTGCATGAAGATTGTGAACTGGGACACACTTTTTGTATTACAGCTGGATAAAATAGTATTGGCTATAAGTGATTAATCCAGCATTTGTTTTTCAATTCCTGGGGCTATGATTAGGGTTTTCTTCACTTCCAGTGGTTAGTATTATGCTGTTTTTGAGCGGTGAGAGACTGTAGCTCCAGGAAAAACACTGGAAGTAACATAGCTTTGGGTTTCCAACACATGAATGACCCAAAGAATTTGTATTTACAAATGGGAATTGAGAAAAGTGTGTTGACTTTGATAATGGTGGAAACATTGATCTATTATACAGATCTTATAATTAATATATAAGCTATATATTGATATCAGTGAGCAAAGCAAGTCTTTAGCAAATGGTATAAAGTTAGTCACTCAACTTTCACAGTTTGCTTTATGTAATAAACAATGCATAAATGAGTTCGGTCGACATTATTATTTCTTTTCAATTTGATGTCGTTTTTTGGGTTTACCATTTTTTTGGTTTTAGGCTACTTACGTCTTATGACTCCAGCTTTAATGTGTGAGATAATAACAAACGCTCGCAGATGCACTTGAAGGCAGCATAAGTAACAATGTTAATGCTTCCACTCGTTTCAGATGTTATTGCAGATTTGAAATATGTTTTTGACTTTGGCAAGTAGTTTTTAAGATGTAGGTAGGCCTATTTCCCCATTCAATAAAACAGAAACTGCATTTGCATGACTGACAATAACTGTCTGAGTGCGTTCCCAAGATGGTCACAGAATGTAATGATTTATGTAACGTCTTGTCCTCAGTGGTTTGTGTGTGTGCGTCGCGCCCCACAGCGAGGCCGAGAGAGAGCAGCAGACACGG
>JAUCMS010000022.1:723246-735338 GCA_032357445.1 Enteromius radiatus | reverse complement strand
CAGCGGCCAGAACTCTGCCCAGGGAGGTGACCACAGAGTGGGTCAGTGTGTATACACTATAGTGCTGGTAAGGATTGTATACAACTTCATGTCTTAAATGGGCGAACTAACCCTTTAAAACACTTTCATGGAAGTCTAGCTAGTCAGTAACTGAGTAAGAATTTAGTCGGTTATTTAACATATGAATTCATTTATAGCACGTCAAGCATTATCATTTGCACACTTATACAGCAGATCATATTTAGATGGTTCTTCTGTATCACAAGTGCATCTGTTGGAGAAATCTGTTTTATTGCCCAGAGTCATTACAGGGAAAACAAAAGCTCTCGAAGCTTAATTTACTAATTATTAAAACATGATTACATTTGTTTTATCAGCATTAGCAATGTGGCTCAAAATCAGTTTGTGTTAGGTCAGTAACTCCCCTCAAAATTAGACTCTGCAGAATTGAGAAAACATTAATTTAAATCATTATGATGTGCCCAGATTCTATTTTCCAATTTAGCTAATAAAGTGCATAAATGATTCATGGCAGACACATACATAATTCATAATTAGATTACCACTTGATGGAGTGGAAGTTATTAATTGTGAAGATACATGTGCGGCCGCTAATTCTTGAATTCATTTGTGTAGTTTTTTTTTTTATTGGCCCAATGAGCTGTGTTGCGCTGCTGCGTCTGATTACCAGGCTGCATTAACACATTGTTACAGCAAATTATCTCTTTCCTGGGACAGGCAAGACATTAGTGATGGCCGCAATATGCATTTGCCTTTAAAACTTAAGGGGGTGATTTAATTTATTGAAAGTGTCAGATGGCCCCAGTAAGTAATTATTTCAAACACCCTGAAGATGGCAGCTAATATATTCCAGCACTGTAGGGAACACGTTGTGACTAAGCTGTCCTTTTCTCTGTCCATCCGAATAAACTGTCCTCACACAATCAGAGCTCAGCAAACCATATGGAGGTGTACTTCAGAGAGATTATTCAGAAAGCATGAGCATGCACTAAGTACTAACTTAGTTACTCTAATTTCACTTATGAAATAGTTTTACTATTTTAACCTTTCGCAATGCTTTCAACCCCTGCAGGAGTCTAAATGATGAGCATTACTTAGTGTTAAGGCTTCTGTGTATTTAAAATAGGAATGTTAATGGAATAATTTACCCCAAAATTGGCTTTATTTACTCATCCTCTTTTTCTAAAAGCATATGGTGTTTTTCCCCAACTCAAAACAAACATTTGTGAAACTCCCCCAAACAAGGCTGGCTACTTGTTTTTTCTTATCATTGTTTTGAGGAACAGACCAAAGTTTCGGTTGTTGTTCATTTATCCCAAATCTTGTCCGTCACACATTTAAACACTTTGGTGTCGAAACATGCAAGAATTAATAGCATTCACTGAATCATAATGAAAGATTTGGAAAATATGGTGCATTCAATTTATGCTGGAAACATTGAGTCGAACACATGAATGGCAGCACAAAGTTATATTTATAAATGGGGTAACTCTGAATTTTCTTTAAGTTTCAGACATATAGCACAATGGATGCATGCAATGTCTCTATTGATGATAAGTTTGTTCAAATGAATGGAATTAATATGTTTTTCATGTATAATAAAACTAGCTAAGTAAAATATTGTACACTTATGATACAGTAAAGGTTTACAAGACCTTCATTAAAAACATAAAAAAGCATGTACATTCTATATAAATCATTTTGTGTAACTTCAGTTAAAAATGTTACTGTATTTACTGTAGAAAAGGCACACTGACATTTAAGTGATTTGAACCACATGAAAATACGAGCTCCCTGCAGATCACAAAATTTACAGGCTATTTATCTTTTTAGGAGTTTAACAGACATGATCAAAAGTAACATTTGTTGGAAAATATTAGTGTGACCATTCCTTAAAAAAATATTTTGTTCCACCAAGAAAAAAAATGAAAAAAAGACATGAACAATGTTTTTATTTTGAGTTTCTTGAACATCGGTTGATTTTTAAGAAGATTTCACTGAAATACTTTAGTTTTTTTGAGTTTGTGTTCTGGTTCATCCCTTCTGCCAGTCAGGCATTTTCATTGCATGCAGTCACCCCTATTTCTGCACTTATGACACAATGATATTCTGTCATTTTCATGCATACTTCTCTTTAGAGAAGTCTGGCTGCAGGCCGAACTTCATCTGGACAGCTGGAGATCATAACTCATGTGTGCATCTCCATCTAACTCCCACAGATCTTTAATTAATCCAAGCTTTCTGTCAGACGCTGACAGTTTAGTCACCCCATTTTGCTTGAAACGTGACATGAAATAGGCCCTCCTCACCTGTCAATAACATTAAAGTGTCTATTTCCGCCCGCCAAGCCTTGCTCGGAGAAGACAAACAGGGTTATCTCTTTTAATAGGCCCAATAATAATGGCCCCTTTAACATTCATGAGAATCTCCTATTATCTATTGATTCAGTCGCACCCAGCGTCTTGCTGACTTATGCTTCTCCCTAATTCCCATTACCGGGAACACTGTACCCTTATCAAGCCAAACAATACGCCAGTTGTCAGTGAGAGTAGAAAATATGAGGAAGCATCTGCTCAGTCCAGGAACTCATGACTCTCCAGTGTAAAAAAACACACAAGAGAGAGAGAGAGAGAGCTGCTTCAGCCTCCTCCTGTGGAAGTCCTCTCACTGACCTCCAGCTCCATGTGTGTGTGAACACGAAGGTAAATATGATGGTCGTACAGATAAATCAGAAGACTGAATCTATCGCATCTCATGTGGGATGGGATGGAGTGGGGTTTCAAAGGTTGAGGGGACAAGGGAGGCCCAAAATAGAGGCTGGCTACTTGCCTATAAACCTGTCTGTGAGATATGTCTCTTGCCATGATGGCATCCGATTCTTTTTCCCCTACTTCAATACCGGCTGCTATCTCCTTCCTCCTGCTATGTCTTTGTGCTCTTTAAGACAAAGGGTAATAAAGCTATAAATTGTGTGTCCTGCAGAAGGTATAGACATTCTGTCTCAGTACTGCTGTTAGAACTGCCATAAAGCACCCTCAAAGTCATAGATAAAGATTTAGAGTTATTTAACATCCTCCTCCAGCACTAAATCAGAGTGATAAGAGAATTAAGTGATGGCCATAGGTTCTTTGTCCTTAGTCTATTGATTTTTTACCTCCAGAAGGATCCAGTATGTTATAATTATTGAACTTTGGATTTGATTCAGGTGTACAGAGTGGAGAGGGCGACTTCTTCGATTTTAACGGGGCTGAATGAATAAGCACCTAATTTTTCCATTTGCATGTGGTTTAAGTGACCCTTCAGTTTAGATGGCTAGTAGTATTATTTTTACTACAAAAACTGTTTTGTTTGCAGTTTTGTGGTGAGAATGAATTAACCGTATTTCTTGTGAATTTGAAGACGCAAGTCATAAGAGTGCATTTGGAACTGGCTGACAGTAAAAAAAAAGGGTTTTGGGGTGGAAAGTTTAAATAAAACTTTTATTAATCAAGAATGCATTAAATTACAGAACAGCTGTTTTCAACATTAAAAGGGTTAATGAACTGAGAAATCAAAATTCCCTTGGTCTTTGGACATTTCACAGGTGACTGTACACTTCTTAAGTTTGAGAACTGAAAACTTTCTTATTAATCTAAAAACAACTTGTCCTGAAGCCAATCTGTTTGTGGAATGTGCCACTCTATGAAGCAGCAGCACAGTAAATAACCTATTACTTATAAATTATTACATTTTTGATGTAAAAATATTATTATTAACATTATAAGTGGACCTCAGAGAACAGTACAAAATAATAATAAATGGTAGTTCATGACAGCTTTACTAATTATAAGATTTTGTTTTTTATTAACAGCAAAGCAGCATATTAGAATGATTCCTGAAAAATCATAAATCAAGATTGGAGTTATATTATTATTTTTTTATATTATTATTATTCATATTATTATTTTGCATTTTCATATTGTTTCCAATATTACTGTTATTATATACAGTATTACTTTGTGAGCATAATGCCAAATTTACACTGCAAAGGTGTCTTTACACAGACTATTTAGTGCTGCTCAGAGTTGACATGAATGCATTTACATAGCCATCGCAATTGTATACTTCTTTACTAGGAGCTGAGTTGCGTTTGAGCGAGACTGTCCTCCAACAAAACAAGGTATACGAGGTACACGAGGCAAGTAAGGTACTTGTGCAATATTAGCTATATTTACATTTTAAAGGTAAGTGCCCTCTAGCGGGTGTAAAAATAATGACAATGTCGGATAGCGCCTGTCGTCATTAAATGACGTATGACTGTCACTACCAATCAAAATGCCAGTTTTGTTTGAATGCAGTGTTAAACATATTTTAGTAGGTGTATTTCGTACGAATGACCACACTAACCCACCCCTAAACCTGCCTGATGCAAAATCATGTTTTATAGGGTTTTACTAGCACATGCGTTCTCTGGGTTTGAACCCATGATCACATTTAGACGTATAACACATCGCTCTACAACCTGAGCTACACCAACCCTGAGTCACATGGGAGATAAAATAGAACAGATATGTCCTGTTGCTAATAGGGGCGCAAGTGTAGTATATGTTTTGATGGGTCGTATTTCACCGCTGTGTACAAACGACATGTACAGGCGTATTGGTTGGATGAACCATGTTGGTTTAAGCAGACATAATTTGCTCTGGCTTTTATGTGGCATTGTACCTGTATAAACTGGGTTTTGAGCAGGCACAGAGCAGCATAAAGAAAGTTTGCAATCCATTTGATATCCAAACTTTAGTTTAAAAATAGTTAGTTATTGCATGCGTAAATGTCACATACAAAGCTAGGGATAAACGAAAGATAAAAGTGAATAACATTAGAGAACATTAAAAATAAATGCAAAAACAAAGACATAAAAACAGTAACAAGGAGCAAAATAATCACCAAAATAAACACGGCATTCGTTTTTATATATATAGACATTCAGTCTGTGCCCTTAGACATCAACATGTTGAGCATGTCTCAATAAGCACATACAGTAGTAGTGATTAAGTGTACCGGAGGCCCTGCATTTCACATGCCTTTAATCTCCATAAACAAGCCCATTATATGTGATGGCTCATCAATACGAGTAGCATTGAAATAAAGCGACACTGAAGAGTGATGTCATGAACGGAAGCCCATGCACTGACGGATTGAGGATAGCAGTCACGCCGCTGACCTCAATCAGAATTAGTGCGCTGACAAACGGAGTGATCAGCAGTGGTCATAAACGCGCCACTGTAAATCACGCGCCGCTTCAACTTCACGTCTCCCACACAGCTAGTTTATTGCATCTACTGTCAAGTCGAGCTCATTGTCTTCAGGCAACAGGGTGCCCGTGTGTTTTTCTGGCTGCAGAATAAAGAGAAAGAGAGCTCTGTTGTCTGGCATTTGGAACTGTCAGCAATGTGCCACTCACAAGAGTGTGTTCACCAGGGAGAGACTGCTATCCAACTGTCTTCATGTACCTGCTAATTCCTGTTTCTCCTGCTCGGCTGAGCAGGACTCCCATCACCGCCGGCCCCAGGCAGCTCCGATACTCAACCCCCACTTAATGCTTGACAGTTGGCTTCTTAACAAAGATGCCAGGAATATAATTAAATCATATTTACCTTTGATTCCGAGCCAGCTTTGTAATTAATTAATTCACCCAGGGTGTGTTTGAATTACATCGCTATGACAAGCAAGCCGTACTTTGGGGGGCCATATTCGACTTCTGTTCTCATTCCTGGTGAATCGGCGGAGTAATAATGACCTCTGTGTGCGGCCCGGCTCTCATCAGGTTGAGTGGCTCTGGCTTAAAGGCTAATGTCTATAGACAGGGGTTTCTTACACATTCATGTAGCCTTTAATTTTCCCTGACCTTTCGCTGTGAAGTGGGAAGAGTATTCCAGTTGACGCTGTCATTGCGCCGGTCCAAGAATAGCAGCAGAGATCCACAACATCTGCGCGATGAGTCCAGACGCAGGCCGCAGAGCCAGCCAGACCGCCCGCTCCAAGAAAAAGAAAATTCGCAAATGCAGACATCCTTCAAATGACTGTCAGCCACAAGCAAATGAGCGTGATTCAATGATTAGGAGACAGAACTGATGCTAATTCACTGCTAATTTAGCAATTCACCTTATATTTGAAATGTAAGGTCATTTAAATGCACTCAGAATTACAAATGACTTACAAGTTCCATCAGAAATGACATTGAAGCAGTTTCTAGCTTACCATAAATGCTTTGTAAGTACATCCAAAATAAGAGGGATCATACAAAATGCATGTTATTTTTCTATTTATTACAGACCTGAATAAGATATTTCACATAAAAGATGTTTACCTATAATTCACAAAGGAAATTTATATAAATGACCCCATTCAAAAGTTGACATATGCTTGATTCTTAATACAGTTTTGTTTTAGTTGTTTTTTTCACAAGCTGTTTGTCCAGAACAGTCCAACTACCTGCTGTTCTTCAGAAAAGTGTTTCAGGTCCTACAAATTCAAGAAAGACGGAAACATGATGCATTAAGAGCCTGGAGGTGAAAGCTTTTTGAATTTGAATATGAAGGTAAATTGAACTTACTTTATCCTCTGGGGGGGAAAATCTTCTGTAGCTTCTGAAAGCCAGGGCTAAATGGGTAAAACAGAGTCATTGTTGTACGGTATTAAATTAAAATATGCTGAAGTATTAAGAATCAAAACTGCACTGAACTTTTGAAAGGGATCATTTTTATAAATTCAGTTATTATTTTCTCTTGTGGACCGTATGTAAATGTCTCATTCTCGCATCAGTACTAAAAACAAATTACATGCATTTTGAAAGATCCCTCTTACTTCTGTAAAGTAATTAACATTTTGAAGATACTGCAAGATACTTTTGACCACATTCGAGGTAATTATGAAATTACATATACATGTACTTAAGTCCTACTTAGGTGGTAAAAAAAAAAAACTTAGTTCAAATGATTGCATTTAAAATGCATGTGTTCAAAAAAGAAATACAGTTTATTAAAGCAATCTTTTTCCATTTCAAAATATATTATACAATGCATTTTTTCCCTGTGATGGCAAAGCTGACCTTTTAGCATCCATTACTCCAGTCTTCAGTGTCACATGATACCTCCCTTTTTCATGTCACCAAAATGTAGTTCTGCAAATTCGGTGATTTGTAATTTAATAGCACTTTAAATCTTGTATTTTAAATGAGACACTCATATCATTTGACTTCAGTAGCATTTCCGCACATTATCTGATTACAGAGGAGACATATTCAGCAACCCACTCATTAGAAACAGTCCTGTTGGTCGGTTTAAGTACCTCCGGCATCAACACAATAACAAAGACTTCTCTGTAATGGTTAGTGATATTTGTATCAAATGCACACAACAATTAGTCAAGGGTAGAAAGAAGATGAAGCCTTGACTGTCTGCCCTTATCCCGAGGATGCGGCTCCCACCCCCAACGTCTGAGCTCTTGTCTGTGGGCGCAGTGGAAGTGATTTATCTCAGCGTGAAAAGACTTGTGATAATGCCCCAGTAGGATGAGGCCCAAAGCCCTGCGTATTGAATGCTTCAATGCTGTTTGCATGAAGTTCATGGCCCTGAAGCAATGATAAATGTCAAGTGCAACAAATGTCCTGTAAATAAGGGCCTCCAGCACTAAGCCATGGCCCTGCGACTGTCAGAACGAGGGAGATGTGTGTGTCCAGACAGAAGCTTATCTTCTGGAGGAAAACAGTAATCCACTCCCTCTCGCGCACAACAGATAGATTCACTGTGTTCTGAAGGCTTTGTCAGAAGAAATCTGTGTGTGTGTGTGTTTGTCAGTGATGGAGAAGAACCTGCTGTCACCTTATATCATGTAGTGCTGTTATTCCCGGCCAATAGTAGTGTGTGTGAACCCCAAGGGGTACTTGGCTTTATTAAACCTATTAAATAGAAACTGTGATAAAAATAGTGCATCCAAATCATTCATTGCTATTAATCCGGTCTTTTTTCAGCTTTAAACATTCACTACAAGCTATTTTTTTATCGAAGGAAATGATGTGAATTACAGAGGGGGTACCTAAACATGAAAAAGTCTGGAAAACAGTATTGTGTTAAACTGAATAATACAAATATCATATTAGATAACAGAGTTATAAAATAATATAAATAAACATTAAATTGCACAATATAAATATTTGGGGTATTTTATCATGCTGTTTTCCTCACCAAGGCTGCAGCTACTGAATATTTGTATTTAAAAACGAATTATACCAGTTTACAATACTATTTAAATTTTTTGATATATGTATAAATGCCATTTATATGAAAGCTGAATTTTCATCAATCATTCAGAAAAATCTAAAAATCATTCTAATATGCTTATATGCCGCTCAAGAAATATTAAATGGAATTATTTAATATTATCAACGTTGTGCTGCTTAATATTTTTGATACCTTTTTTCCGCTCCAGGATTCTCTGATCAATAGAATGTTCAAAAGAGCACCATTTATTCGAAACAGAAATCTTTTGTGACATTATAAATGTCTTAATAAATATAATATACATGACACTGCAGTACAATGAGAGTTTGCAGTCTAAGATCTCAATGCTGCCATCTGATGGACGCCATGTGAACAGCACAGACCAATCACAGCGTATTGGCATTCAGTGCAGAATTACACATCATGCAGTGACAGTCTTACTAAGCAGATCTGCCTGTAATCTATTTTCATAATTTAAATTAAATAAAGACTGCAATTTATTTTAAGCAGAAAAAATAATCTATCAATCATCAACTTCTAATTACTGCACAGGATGCAGATGAGTTGGGTTTGTTTAGCCGTACTGGGACAGTGTTGTTGCTGGAAGCAATCCAGGCCACTACTATCAAAAGCAATGAGTGTAGCTTGCAGTAGTTTTGTTGGTTTAAAGCTAGTGATCCCACAGAGCAAGAATGCGTTTGCAGGCCTGTTAAACCCAGTGGAGAGTGAGTCAGAACAGTTGGGTTGTGAACATGCCTAACCCATTTGCTCACTTAAGAGAGAGACTATAAGAGAACAACTTCAGCTGCCGCATGTGGGGATGTCCTGAAACGACAGAGAGTGAATTCTTTCATTAATACCCACATCAAGATATCGCTCTGGTTTAAACTGCTCAAAACTAATTTCTGAAAGAAAAATAGCCCTATTTGCCACAGATTACCCCAGCCCTCCCCTTTCCCCCTTGAGGCGCCTTTATCTAATTTTGAGATGTTATCTAAGGACCTAAGTCATTTTGGGATTCAAGTGCGCTCACTTCAAAGTATCATTTCATTTATCGATTGGCTCCCTGCTGGCCTTCTGCTCTCGGCTGTTAGAGCCGCTCACGGCTCTGTGCTATTAGCCATGCTGTCTGCAGATGAACAGTGTCATGTTAAGTTTACAAACAAGCTCTGGTGTCAACAAACTCATCTAGAGGTTAATTCACCAGCTATAACAATGCAAGCTAGTTTTTCTTTTTCTTTACAGGGGAGAAATTGTCAAATTACTTCTTACAAGTGAATTGCACAAAACCTGTCAAGAATGTGCGAGACATATTTTAACCCCCAAAACAAAGGAAATATAAAAATGTAGTTTACTTGAAATAAAAATATCGAATAAAATAAAATAATACAAAATAATACATTTACATAAAAAACACTTTTCTCTGCTTTTCTAAATATCTTTTTATTCTTCAGATATTTGCTGTTGAAACACATAATTGCAATACTGTTTTTTTTATTATTCTTATATGACATTGTAATATGATATTCTTGTGTGATATTCTATGATTTTTAAAAAATTATTATTTTCATGGAAACGTCTCAAAACCATACACTAAAAAAATGGTGTTGAAACAGTTTTCCATAATTTTTATTATTTTTTTATTTTTGTATAAATTGTTAGTAAAATTCACAAGTAATTACAAAGAAACTGCAAGTATCACACTTAACTTGAAATGTTGCTAAATTTAAAAAAATTACATTTTCTTCTTATTTTTCATATAAGTATATAAAAATAAATATAAAAAAGATATATATATATATTTTTTTTTTTAATTAACATAATTAGAGAGAAAATCTAAAGTTACATGAAAAATTTGCATTTTATATAAAAATGTATGTATTTTTAAAAATAAAAAAAACAAAACAAAACAAAACAAAAAATACTGCATACTACTATATCACAATAACAAAAATCTAAATTTAGAGAGGGAATCAGAAAGTATATAAGAGATATAATAATTATTTACAAAGTTAAATGTGACTTGGGTCCCGTTTACCAAATGAGGCAGATTTATTAAATTTAGTCTGATTTATCGTCAGTTGATTTGGTTCAAAATAGCTCAGACTAACTGAAATAAGCCTGTCTTATTTGGTAAACTTGCTTTATGAAACAGGCCCCTGGGTACATGTATGTGTGTATTTGCTGTAGAAAATGAGACTGTTTGTAGTAACTACATATCTGTGGAGGAGAAGTACACATTTACAAATGAGTATGACATAAAGCGGACATGCCGTGCCATATGCAAACATATACACATGCACCCACTTCGTTGGATTAAAACGGCAGCATAAATTATGACAGCATGTTTAGTTGACTACCGTCAGTCACATGACTCCGGTGCTTTACAAACTGCCCTGGCAGTGCTGTCTGTCTCTAGCATGGCCGGGGCTATATAGGCTCAGGCGAATATTCATTTCCTCAGTCCCGCGCTCAGGATTTATGGGCCACTGGCTGCTAGCTGATTAGGATACTGCTTGTAAAACGTACTTTGGCATGTACGGAGGTTTTACTGGAGCTCTTCCTGTCAGGCAACGGCAATACATCAGTGGCAGGAGGCGCAAAAACATCCAACCCGACGCCATGTTTAACCTGCTGGCACTCTTTGTCCCTCTTGGGGCAACACCGCAGACTTGTGATAGTACACTTTCAGTGTAATATACCCAGCGATACGGTGCAACCGACCCATTTTTCAGTCTCTACTGTATTAAGCCATTGTGTGTTATTCACTGGTGTACGTGCACTTAACTGCTGTCTCGGTGGCTACATGAGATCTGTTCTTCCCAGAGAGCTGCTCATTCCCATCATCTCCTGTTTCATAGCTAGTGTGAAAAGCAGCCCGGTCTGGCAAAGCAACACGATGGTGTCCACGCCATGCACAGGAAACGAGGCTGACGTCTGCTACCTGTCAGCCCATCTCCGCTGTGATTTGTGCCTTGGTCGGTCAGACTAGTGCAATCGGGTTTTCGCAGCACCAGAAGGATAAAGATGTCACCGTTGCTCACGGCATGTGAGATTTTTAATTAGACCTAATCGAAATGCACATACATACATCTCCCATATAACCTGTGCTATGTAAATAGTGTTGCTTTCTGCTTAGCTGGATTTGGAGAAGGGTGTAAAACTGAATAAAATGTTTGGATCTGATAACTAGAAAAGGGCAGGGCAGGGTAGATGGAGTAATTTATTTATAAATATACAAAAAGTCATATACGTACACCTCTTCTGTGATGGGCATATTAATTTCTAAATTGAATTTTGATATTTTTAGGGGGCATAAAAAATGTCATGCAACGCAAAATATATATGCAATATTGTTCCATTTATAAAGTCATGGTAGTCTTTATGCTTTTTTATAATAATACTTTGTCAAGAACATGAGAACACACTTAAAATGAATAAAAATGTAATAGAAAAGAGCATTTTTACATTGAAATGTTTAAAAATAATATTTAAAATAAATATATTTTAGAAAACACAGTAAAACTTATTTGAAAGTTATGTTAATGTAATAATTTTTTACTTGATGCCATGGTATATATCCCATAAAATAACACGATACAATGTATGACCTTGTAGCACAAAACCAATCTTAAATCTTAAGATGTATATTTATAGCAATAGCCTAAAATTCATAGCCTGGCTTCCGCGACTTTAAAGCTCATAGGAGCTTAGTCTGGCCAAGCTACCTTATTATCCGCCTTCTGGGAGGCGGGCTTAACCTGCGTCCATCAGATGCCTCTGTATACTACTGGACGAATCTACAACCAA
>JAUCMS010000022.1:697191-723111 GCA_032357445.1 Enteromius radiatus | reverse complement strand
CTCATTGGTTCCCACTTTTTTGGGAACAGAAATGCTCTAAAACGGCAGCTTGGCCAGACTAACTTTGCTCGTGAAATAAATGTAGCGTCGCAGGAAGTATGGGCGGGCCCAGGCTATAAAATTCATTGTATGGATCAAAATCAGATTTTTCTTTTCTGCCAAAAATCATTAGGATATTAAGTAAAGATCATGTTCGGTGAAGAAATTTCCTACTGTTAATCAAAACGTAATTTTTGAACTTAATTTGGACAACTTTAAAGACATTTTTCTCAATATTTTCAGATTTTCAAATCGTTGTATCTCACCTATCCTAACAATCTTTCAATGCAAAGCTTATTTAGTCAGTTTTTTAGACGACGAGTAAATATCACTTTCAAAATATTGACCGTCATAACTGGTTTGTGCTCCAGGGTCACGTATAGTTTGGATGCAGCGTGTTTCATAGAAGCCAAATTTCTTAAATTATCATTGCAATATTCCACCTCTGTTATTTAAAAGTTTATTTTGACCAACAATTTTGGACGGGAAGCTAGCTGGAATTGTCGCCTGAGAGTGTTACCAAAATGCCTGCCAGGTGATCTGACTTACCTTAAAGAAACTTTGACGGCGCTCTCAATCCTGCGGTGCAGAAAAGCCAAGCAGAACCTCAGATCACCCCGGCCTGCATCCAGCAAAGCCAAAGCAATCCTTTAAAACAAGGCTGCTGGTTGTTCATCAAGAATATTGTCAAGCATGTCCGCTAGGAAGTGGATAAACAATTACTCTCAGCAATCCGCCGAGGTGCATTAAGGTTATTTATGGCCAGCATGTAAATATATAAATTGGGCCACACACCAAATCAAGCCCTCTCCTGGGTGCCATGCGAGTCATGCTGTCTCACATTAAATCACTGATGCAGTTAACAACGGGCAGAGTGTGCGTATGATAATGCCCTCACTGTAAGAAATGCCTCCTACTTAGCAGCCTATGAGTGCGTAAGGTGACATATGCTGAGAGGTACAAGCGCTCCTGTAGGATCAATAAACTGCACCAGGTTTTGGGATTTACGATGACGTGCCATCGATCAATTAGAAACCGAACCGCTTTAAGTGCGTGCAAAATACCAATGGGTATTATAACCGAATCAGAAGTCAAATATTTCAGACAGAGGTATACTGCAGTGAAATGACTACAGTTTGTTACTGCATAACTAGCAAGGCCTCTCAGAGAGAGAGAGAGAGAGTTGCATTGATGGCTCGGCACTTGAGAGAAAGAATGGGAAACTGCTGCTGTGGTTGCGGGAGATGAGATCCATAACTCTATGAACAATCTGCAGGACAGTGCGCCGCTGCTGCTAGGTGCCGGAGACTACAGTCATGATACAAACGAGCTCAGTTTGCAGCCCCTGCTCTTCCTTTCCCAACAGGGAGATGGAGTCATTTGCTAGATCACTCTCCCTTCACTTATCACTCAAAAGAAGTAGCTTTCAGGGTGCAGCAGATAATCATACATATTCTATGTGCTGGCAGGCCATAAATCTCAGTCGCTATTTCATCTTCCAGTCATTCATCTATCACCCTGGGAGCTGGATGGAGCACAGGCTGCTTCACAATATATCAAATTAGTACCTGGGATGTTTACCAAGATAATGCAAGACACCAGGAACGGGTGAAATATAGCACTGCCGCATTCCTCAAATTAAAAGGCTTCCCGGTCCTGCGCGTGGAGGGAGAGTTTAGAGCTGTTAGCCTGGTGTTAGCTTGTGTTCGTGCCACTAACGCAGGGACTTGTTTGACGCCATGCTTGTATGCAAAAAAAAAAAAAAAAATAATATTGTAGTTGTTTTTTTGCAATACAGCGCTCGGTTAATGCAAACGCTTCATGTTTTCTGTGCATATTTACCAGAATTACATTTGGTCTAAAGCTGGGGTCGGGGAAGAACTGCTGTGTCTGTTGAACAGACTTAAAATCAATAGTAAAAATCCAATATCTAATTTTGTTACAGTCTGGCAATAAATAATATGAAATACTAAATTCAGTTTAGCCAGAACCGGCAGCATTATAAAATATGTCCTTACATCTCATTTTATCTTCAGCCGTGATGTATGAGGTTGTAGTCTTTGTTTATCAGTGAAGGATTTGTGGCTTGTGGTTTACAGTGAGCTGTGGTTTGAACTGCTAACCTAACTAGTTTAAAAAGACAACAGCTCAACTTTAGGCTTGAGTAATATTGCTGAAACAATATATTTGATCATATTTTCCAATACGGTTAAATTTAAACATTAATGAATGCATTAGATATCATAAACCTGCAAGGAAAGGATTTATTTAGAGGATTTATTAATTTGTATTAATGTTAATGTTATTGTTTTATTAATTATACCAATGTTATTTGAACTATATCATGGACAAAAGGCCCTATAAATAATACTGATATACTTTCCTTAAAATGCAATTTAGTTCATACTTGTTTAACAGTAACTATACTATAAAATGCCATATTCTGTTTTTTTTCAAAAATAAAACATTTACTTTTATTTAATATACACTATCATTACAGCTACAGCTATTTGTATTAGAAATTTTAGCAGATAGTTACTTGTAATTATACTTTTTAAATCACCTTTTTTTTAAGGTTTTTGGCTTGAAATAGTTGAAATAATTTAATATGGCTTTAAAGTAAAATTGCATTATTAATATGATTAATATAATATTGTTTAAATATTACACCTTTTTATAAATATAGTAATTATTTCTAATTTGATACCCAACTTAATAAATCATATTGACCATTTGAATTTAACCATGTCATGTCAATAAATAGAAATTATATATATAATACACTTTTTTAACCCAAACAGTACCGTACTTTTAGGTATTAGATTATTGGAAAACTGTTGAATTAATTATCTTGCAACAAAGAACTAAAAATCATTAAGCAGATATATTTGTTAATAATACTGTAACAATTCTACACACAAATCTACTGTATAACATTAAAATAAAATTAAATAACATACACTTTAATATTAGATTAACTTCACACTTACCGTAAACTTCAAACTGCTGGCAATAATCACTTCAAGGATTAGCCACATTTCCAGTTATCCACAATGGTTTGTCAAGATTCGTTTTAATTGCCCTTTTTTTGTTAGTGAAGAAACAGCTTAGCATTAACCCAACTGTTGTTTAACTGAGTTTGACAAGCAAACTCTGTTTTTAAAATAGCTTCCTCAACACTGGTGGGTTGTGTACAATAATTAAATGGCAAATTGCCTTGTCACATTAGAGAGAAAGACAAAGCGATGCTGTTATGCTGACTCATGACAGCCCAGTAAGTAATGACAGCTATGAGAAGATCAAATGCTTGTCTTGTAATTAGCACGGCAGATAATCAGGGCAGTGAAATATGGCGGCTAATTGAAAGATTGCCATTTAATACAGTTATCTAGCTGATCAATATGTCCTCTCATCAACCCAGACATCTTTGTCTTCATATCCACATTTCATCCGGAGAGACACTGAGTGAATCTAACATTAAATTTATTGAATAGCAAAGGTGCGCCATTGCTCCTGGTTTCCTTACGCAATGCTGCCATCCGCCATGCTTCACTTTTGGCTTAAATGGATGCTTTCTGTGGTACTGCAATCCATTCTGACCTGGCTGGATTCATTAGGGGCGGTTAGCCAGCAATAATTTTTGCAGATTACTGTACATAATTCACAGCGCAGTTCTGCAGCTGATGCTGGCACACATTTTTTACCACCACCAACCCCCTTTACTGACACTGGGACATTTTTTGATGTATTACACGGAGGATATTTATGGTGAGGGTATGTGGAGGACCTTGTGCTGAACTGAATCTCTCCTACACCCCTCTTAATGCACTCAAAGCATTCTGCTCTCTCTCTGGAGGCCGTTCTCTTCGCTTTAATAGTGTTAGTCCAAACCAGAACCGAAGATGAATAGCTGAGAACAGAAGAAAGGATTCTCAGTGGACCGAACATGACATACTTTGAATTTAAAGGCCAAATTGACTGATTGTTATCACTTACCATAAAGCCAGGGATTTGCCTCTTTTTAACAGCAAAATAACATGTCAGAATGTATGGATCTAGTTTGGTGATCCTCAAATCTGGGAGAAGAAATCACAAGCCACCTTAATCTGAATCTGGAGGTGTAAAAAGTTATTTCATCTGTCTTGGCTTAATATGCAGAAACATTCATACCATACCAATAGCATGAATGGAGCAGAGCTATCTGTTTCCTGACCAATGGCGAATGAGGAGCTCGCTAGTGGCATAAGTGAGACCTTTAGCTTTAATAAGTGGAACATTGCTAGTAATACATTTCCTTTAGCCAATAAAAGCCATGTTTTTCCATAACTATCATATGAACCTTCTTTGCTTTGACATAGACAGAGTGAGTGCTGTTCAATCTGAACTAGCTGATGCACCAGTCAATGAGAGTCACATAACACTGTGTCTTCCCTCACATTAATGACACTTATACTATAGGATTCCAATAGATGCCCTCTGGGTGCATATTATTTGGAAAATCATTAGCGGCGAACAGCAGAACTCCTTTTTCCTATAACGCACTCACTTCAGCAAACCGCAAGTTATATAGTTATGTTCCCCCATGCAAAAAAAAAAGTTAGGATTTAAATGTTAATAGCGACACATAATTTACACATGCATTTCATAGAATGTGATGTTTTTCAACTCACTATAAGTGCAGCAAATTTTTGGCTTCAGTTTTTATTAATATTACGTTCAGTCCAGTTCATTTTTTAGCTATAGCTCTTGCAGGCCGCAAGAGAGGACGCATACTGTATCCCTATGTATTGCTTTTCAGATTAAAAATCTAATTTAGGGAGATGAATGTATTTTATTTGAGCTTGCTGTGATCAGAAATTGCTGTGCTAGAGAGTGGAATCGCCTCTTGATTATTGAATTTTTATGGCCGTGTAATTAATTACAGATTCGCTGTTTTGTTCTATTTCTTTCTCTCTGACATTTTAATTTCGACAAAAAGCCACGCTCCCCATGCAGCCTTTCTCCCAAGATCCCTAATGGCCTATAAAACACAATGACTTATAGATATGGGGCAGACATCAGTTCGCCAATGATTGTTTGAAACCTTGCTGATCACATGAAATTTAGCCGGCTCCTCCGTAACCCCCTGGATTCATTCCTCGTCAATTAAATTGTGGCAACAGCGTCCTTTCAGACGGATGGAATCTATCATTGTGTCATCGACCAGGAATTCATTATTGGAGGCAGCCTGGAAACTTTTCAAAAGCGTCATCAGGGCCATTATTTCTTAAAGACGATTGTCATTACCTGAGAAAGGGAGTGTCCTTGGTTCTCCTTGCATAGGCTGCATTTAAGAGCCATGAAAATCAATCCTGCTGTCAGCCGAGCCTCGCTACATCTTTGGGCCGACAGGTTTGAAAGCTTATATCAAACTAGGAGCCTTTGCTGCCATCAGAGGCAGCAGTTACCATGCCATTTGGTGAACGGCTGATATAAATCAGACATTGCCTGCCGCAGTCACCTCGTCCGCATGAAACTGACTTTGATTGGTTGCTTTAGGTCGCTATTCATCTCTTTGGTTTTGATGCACAGAAGACAGGCTTTGTGAAAGCTTTATTGACTGATCAGACTGTTTGAAGTGCATCATGTAGACCAGAATAAGAATCTGATACACCTTCATAAAGGTGATTCGCCCTAATGAATTGAATCTTTTGAATCTGTTCTCTAAAATTATTTGTTTACTTACAGATTACTTCAGAAGCAGGTGGTGATAGGTGAGTTTTGAGTGTTATTCTCTCAAATTATCATAGTTGAGTTCATTCAGTTCATTCACGAGCAAGATGACTCATTCAGTAGCACTAAAGGGGTGTGTTTGTTCAGTAAATTCATATGTTTAATAGTGGGGATTTTGTATTGAATCCGTTTACTAAAAAGATAAAAAATAAAATACCCCATGATTTACTCACCCTCAAGTGATCCTAGTTGATTAATACTTTCTTCTTTCGGATGAATACAATCAGAGTTATATTAAAAATTGTTATGGCTCATCTGAGCTTTAATATGGCAGTGAAAGGGGTTTAGAATATTTTGACATAAAATAAAGTGCATAAATCCATCATAAAAAGTGCTCCACACAGCTAATAAAGGCCTTCTGGAGTGAAGCGGTGCATCTGTGCAATAAACATATCCTTATTTAAAGTGGTGGTTAATTGCAATTTCAATTTTTTAATGTTACACTGCAAAACATGCTTTCTAAGCGTAGATTTGTTGTCTCGTTTCCAGACAAAGTATCAAAATAATCTGCCAATGGGGTAAGCAAAATAATTTTATTTCAAACAGAAAACAAGATTATTATTTTATTCTCAATTTTATTCTCAGCAAAAAGTCACTTAATTAGTTTTTTTCTGAAAACAAGACAATAATTTTTTTTTCTCTTGAAAATTCTTGATTTCAGAATTTTTTGATGTTTTGGCTGGAAACAAGACAAAAAAATCTAGTCTTGAAAAGCATTTTTTGCTGTGTAGTTAGTGTGTAATGTTGCTGTTTGTCTGTAAACAATATCTGCAAAGTTATAATGCTGAAAAGTTCAATGCAAACGGAGATACCTTTTAATATTAAACGGCTCATAGGGACTACAAAGAGCTACTTCCCTGATAAAGCATGCCCTCGGGAACATGCAAGAAGGGGCCGAGACCATCAAACATCAAAACTTGCACATAGCTATGAGAAGGCTTTAGGATACATCTAGGATAGCCTAAGGGTGAGTAAATCATGGGGTCATTTTCATTTTTGGGTGAACTATACCTATTAAGCACATCATTTAATCATTCCTTTGACCATTTCAAGAAGCTTCGAGTTTATTCAGTGTATTTATGAATAAAATGTCCCGTTTAGTGACTCACAGACTTGCACAATGAAAGGTGTGTTCATTCAGTAAATCCAACCAATGCAATGCTCTTTCACAGCCCTCTGCTATTGTCTTGTGCGATATAGTCAATATTTGAAGACAGGAATCCTAAATCAGTTCATTGAAATGAATGAAAATGATTCAAAGACTTGGTTGAAAAACCACGATTCATTCCCTAAGAAAACACCACTACTCAGCTGGCCTTCAGTGCCACTGTTTGAAAACAGTGACTTTATCTGGCAAAGCAACTGAAATAGACCATACATCACATTTATTAACCTAGTCACTTCAGAAGTCTTAAAGTACTTCCAGCCAAATATTCCTCATAGTTCATTGTGGCATCGCTGGTTGTTTGGCCTAAAGAATAGGTTTTGTCGAGTCATGCATTGATTTCCCAGTGCCCACTCCGTCTGCGAGACACTGATCTTTTCTGTTGTATTTGCGAGCGGTGTAATATATGTCCCCAGGAGACAAATCCATCCAAGAGTGTTTATTTATTATCCTGCGGCTGTGCCATACTATCCCTCGTCATTGTGCTCTTTTTCTGCTGTGTAAGCACAAATCAACAAACCACACATCTCTTCTGAAAACTACTTCTTACTTTCCCTTTTTGTACCCCTTTTGGTTTACAATAATAGCTGCTGCACTTACCATATTTCAGGCCTAATTGGATGATGGCTGCAAAGCCAATTTAGGGCACACACTTTAGAGGGAAGAGTTCCTCTGTGACATTGTTAGGCATCGGGATGCCACCTTCCATCTAAGAGAATAAAGTGTAATTGCTGTTGAATGAAAAGAGCAAATCTGTTGATGTATGCAATGCATAGTGACCTGGGATAGAGAGTGGATATTTTGTCCAGGTTGCAGTGCATCTCGCTAAGGCCTTGGCAGAGTCAGCAAAAACTCTGGAGAAGCTCATTGCAGAAGCCCATGCAGAGACCCCACTGACAGAAAGTGTTGTTCATGCTAGTGATATTAGCACCATGTGCACAATGCTTGCATGGCAGAATAAGTTGGCATGAATTATCCCAATTTTTAAACAAGTTAAACAATAAACAAAGGGAGCACAGTGAATGGGTATTTCCCTAGTGAAGATGTGCTTGTTATCTGCGAGTTTAATGGGCCAGTGACATGATGGTCTTTTCAATTGAGTAAAAATACATTTAAATGCATTGTATATACAAATACTTGAATGCAATAATTCTATTTATTTATTTGTTTATTTTTGCAAAGAATATCTGGATGGTAAACTGTATTTATGTACATAAAAGTTATATATTGTACATATATTTTATATGTGTATTTTATATGAAATAAGAAAAAATAAATCTGATAAATTTGACCTGCAACTCTTTAAAAATATTTTAAAATGCTTTTAATCTTAATAAATTGAAATGCATTGTATATGCAATAATAATTCTATTTATTTTTGCCAAGAATATCAGGATGGTAAACTGTATGCATGTATGTATTATACAGTATATATTTTAGTTATATATTATATATAGTTTATATGTGCAGAAATAAGAAAAATACATCTGATAAATAATGTTCTTATAAAAGCTGATAATTTGACTTAATGCATCTCTTACAAATTGATAATTGGTGACTTTTTAAAATGCTTTTAATCTTAAAATGTATTAAAAAACAATGACTAGGAACACTAGTACACTATATCGAAGGTGGAAGAAAAATGTTCTTTTTACTTCAGAGTTGTTTTGAGACATTAAATTACATGCTTTTTTGAAAATCGGATAAAAGGTTTTCCAAACCAACTTCTCTGAACATTCAAGGTGGATGCTCTTTTTGTCACTGACCCCTATCCCAATAAAGAACTTGAATTTCAAATGAATTTCTCTTCATTTGGCTGTGGTTCAAAACCAAATTTATTATTCTTATATCCTCTTTATCAGACGTGAGTATCAGGCAGTATTCATAAGTCAAGTCAGTAAATTGGATCCGGTCTTTTACTCCCGCACCCCTCCTCAAAAGGGAGATCTATGGGGCGATTTCCAAGCCACCCAGTCATGAAGAACCAGGAGATGTAAATGTCAGTCTGGCTCTCCTTTACACTCAATAAAGGCTGGAATTGGGCTTTGCTCTCCCCCAGTCGATTGCCCATCTAATGAGGAAAGGCTTAACCATAACTCTAAAAGATTCACTACTGTTTATGTTGCTGTGGGAGGGCCTTGTGGAGTAATAATTCCAAGTGGATAAATGCTTTCCCGATAACAAGCTGAAATAACCTGTCTGGACGAACTTAAAGTACACAAGAGAAATCGCACAATTAGCGATTACGGAGGTTATACCTTAAGACAGAGGCGAAAAGTGCTTCTGACTCCTCTCAAATATCTCGCTGACCAAAAGGAATTTTCCTTTGTGTTTTTCAGACAGGTCAGACATTAGTCATCGGCAGACCTCTACCTCAGCCGTGGCCCCTGGCCTGTCCTTAACTGTGTTTTAACACTAACATTAAGCTTGTTAATGTAATTGAAGTCACATGGAGGCCCCAGTGATAGATGGCACTTTTGGAATGGCAGAGAGGGGTAATCTCAGTTTATCTTCCCTACGACTGAGTGCTCTTTGGCCTGAGAGTGTAGGGGCCACAGGAGATCTGGGAAACAGATACTAATGCAATGGTTTCAGCAGATGAGACCACCAATCACTATAAGCATGCAGACACTCAATGAGGCCATTTTCTCCACCCTATCTGTTCCTATGGAGATGCTGCGAGAATGTAAATCCTAGCAGGACAGAGGCTTTTTGCACCAAGCAGTGTGTAGTGTGTTTTTTTTTTTTTTTTTTTAAACCCAGTTTTAAGGAAGAAAAACTGCACTGAGAAAATTTTGATGGTAAAAAAATGACCACAAGTAACTAAAATGTGAAATTTTGAAGTAGAAAGACTACAATAGTATTTTTCTTTACAACAGACTGCGATAATAATAGTGTATGCGTTCTGTGACTGCGCTCGAGAGTAATGTATATTATGCTATGCGTCCGCACACTGAAAAATTTGTTTTCACTCAGAATTTGCTAGTAAATTTCAAAAATAAACAATTCAGTAAAATAAAAGAAAAAAACAGCAAGTGACACTGAATTAAACATGCAACATAAAAAATGCAAATAGCCTTTTCTTGTAAAATATACTCCAATCTTTTTCATATAGGCCTACAACTTTTTTTAAGTGTACAGGAGTTTTTTAATTTCTTTGTTTTTTGTATGATTTCATTAAAAATATTTTTTTTCATATATATATATATATATATATATATACATATACATTTTGTCTGTCAAAAAATAACGTGCACAATACAAATGGTAATTTACAGAAGCCTACAGAGGTCAAATGAGTGCACACGAAAACTACCACATTTTTCTGAACGGTTTCAACATGCTATATGTCATAGACTGTAACATACATAATGCATGTGACTTTAAATGTGTTCTTCTCTTTATAAACTAACAAGTGTTGTTTAAAAATGAAAATCTTCTCAGTAGTTTAAATCATTAAGGCAGTTAACCAAGTTCTTTAATTTGCTATTAAAAGATGATACAGACTTTTACAACATCTGTAGATATACCAAAATAAGCATGCACAGTTACAGTGACATCACTATTCTGTTATCTGGTGAATGATTTTGTTTTGGCAAGATCTTCCCAACACATTTTCTTCAGTGCAAATGCATCATTTAAGCCATTACCAGCCGCAAGCTCTTTCATTAGAATGAACTATATCATCCTTTCCCCAAGAGGCCTTGGGAGCGCTCAGCTCGGAGAATATATCTCGCTAAGAGAATGTATCAAAGGGAGCAACATGCCTAGGTAAAGTATTACTTAATTTATACTGCTAATGCATAACATTGATTCTCTGCGGAGAAAATAAAGAACAACATATTTTTGGAGCCTACATCATTACGTTTAATAATTTAAACCCAGTTTGTGCGGTAATAAATATACTAAAAGAGCTTTAGTTGGGTTCGTAATGGATGCGCGCAGGAAACCTGGCACTTATATAAAAGAATAATACGAATGCGTGTTGGAATTAATTAAAGTCGGGTCTGCGCCGGGTCTTTCAAGGAACCAGGCTAAAAAAGCTCTACCTAGGAAGTGAAAGGTGTAGCACGCCAGTGGAAAAGTACAGAGCCCTCGTTTTATCACTCAAAACCCACAACGATGCCAAAAACAGACCTTGTTTTTCTCCACCCAAAGCCCACGCATTAATGGACACACATACCGATAAGCCCCATTTCATTATATTGGCTGTTTGGATGCATTACCCCTATATATTGGCTTTGGTGTTCTCAGCGACTCATTAACAGGGACATAATGGGGAAAATAAAAGCGCTGAGGAAGATGGAAGGTCTCTGATGTATCAGCTCTTCTGGGCCAGCACAGCGCTCTGCTGGTTTTATTTACTCATTTCTAGTCACGACACCTCGAGGACAGAAATTGCCTGAGGATATATGTCTATATATATATACATATCTTGGCTGCCTTACAGAAAGATTAGTTGCATTGTCGATTGGACCACTTCTTAACAAGATGCATTTAATCTCATTTTAGGCCCGGAGAAGAATATGTAATCCTGGATGATAAGGTTTTGGAAACTCGGTGACCTCCAAACAGCCTTCAGTGTCACTCCGGCCCTCCCTCAACAGAGCCGTTTCATTGGTGCGCTCTAAATCACTAAACTTTATTGGTACCATAAGTCAGGCCAGCAGCTTAACCTAGGCTGCATCTCCATCCTGCATGTGAGCAAGAGAGAGTAATCTCACTACAAACCCGACATCATACTTGACTGATTCTTGTGTGCTTTGTGGCTTTGTTAATATTTAAAGCAAAGACCTTGTACCTGTAAACCGAACGCAGGGTACAGTCTCTTAAAAAGCTTCCCGGTGCAGGATTTTACATCCTGCCAAGAGATGAATCGCCTAACCTTGAAAAATGAATATCAAACTGGGCGTTAGAAAAGTTGGATTAACCACAAGAGCATGGTATCGGGTTGCACAGACGGTTTTATGATGTCATTTTCTTTTTATAGACAAAGGTATTGAATGCAATATACATCAGATACCCAGGCTGGTGTAGTCTGATGCATACAACATAAATCTGCTCAAGTGATTTCCAGAATCTTCTACACGGACAAGGAACTCTCCTTTGAAAAGTGATAAGTACGGCTCTAAACATTTATTGCTGTCATTCGGCCTGCGTTCCCCCCTGATTTTAGCATCAAGTAACACTTCTACGTGTGAGTGAATGCACAAATGTGTTGGAGATCCTGCTGAGTAAGTTTACGCTGGCCGTAAATCATACCCTGGACCAGCTGGCCATCCGTTCTGGGCAGGTGGAGCTGTCATAATGGCAGCTCGAGTCATGCAGATGGGCAACCAGATCCAGGAAGAGGCACGCGGTGGGGTCTTTCAATTCTCACGTCAACTGGTGCTTACAGATTGCTATTTTGACTGATACTTTAGATAAGAGATTAGTGTGTTTAACCTTTGGAGGCGCAAAAAATAAACCCCCAATAAATGAAAACATAAATATAAAAGAAGATGTTAGCATTTTATAGCTCTGTTTACATCCATGCTGCCTGGGTAAGGGCCCATCATATATTTCTCCTTTGACAAACGGATTGCGTTTCATTCAAAGCATCTCACCTTGCAGAAACGCTTGACAGGGACGGGAATTCAGAGGGGAATTTAGAGAGCCAATAAATAGACTCCAGTAATATATTGGGATGTTTAACAAATAAGCCTTTATAAAGCTTTAATGGCAAGAAACAGCTGTAATATTCAGACTGACTGGTAATGTTTAGTTGATTTATCTCAGTACTATATTTGAAAACAACACTTCTTTTCTGTGATTGTGGACATTTTTGGCTCTGTTGACTAATAGAAAATAAGCTCTTTTACTTTTTACAATGTCACTGATTTGATTAGCAGCTACATTTTTTAATGTAAGGTCATGGACATGTTAACTAATAGAATATTCTGAAGAGGAAATACAATTTTAAACATTTTGTAATAAAATAAAAAAAATAATCAAATGTGTTTTGTAGTAGTTATGCTAAGGCTAATTCCATAACATTTTATGTATCATAGCCTGTTAATAGACTTGAAAGTAACCAGACTTTTGTAATTCATACATGAAAACATTTTGTAATGTGATTTTGATTTTCTATTTTCATGGTAATGCAATATCTGATTTTTAGGTTTTCAATTGATATATAATTTCTGATGATTTCTAAAGCATGATAGAGAAAAAGTTAACGAAGAAGACTTTTGGTGACAAAGGTCAGAGCTCCTGTAATGATGTAGATTGTTTACTTTTATATAAATTTAGTCATAAATTAATCTATATCTTTTCTATAATCCTTTCTATCTTTTCTTAATCTATATCTATTAACAAAAAACAGTGGTAAAATACTTTTGCAAGTTTCAGAACTTGTTCAAAACAAGTGGACCCAGAAACAGTTAACAGATTAAATACACACAATTGATATTTTTACACACTAAAACACACACACATATATATATATATATATATTGTAATTGACCAAAGCACAAAACTTGAACTATAAAAATACTAGTGAAATATCTTGACTTTCCTTACTTATTTCCTTTGTTATTTATTGTGGATTTACATACTTGGACTTAAAGTTCTCGCTCTCTGACAAGGATAAACAATAACATTTATAATAGTTTGAATAAAAATCAACCATTGGGACATTAATGTGCCTTTTGTTGAAGAAACCCCCAGATGTATCCACAAACTGTATAAATGAAGATAAATGCCAAACTTTAAAGCAAGTTTCAGCAATGATTTAAAATCTACTCTATTCATAACACACTTCTGCAACAGCAATGTCATTTCCACTGATTTTCCAGTTTTGAAGACCTGTTAGTGAGTTCAAGATTTCATATTTCATCCAGGGCCTGTTCATTCAGACCTATCCCATACATGCAAACACTTAAGTGCTCATAAAGTGTTCCTAAAACAACATAATGTGTTTTTTCAGTATGATACATAACTGTATCACACAAGCTCTGTGCATTATAAAGCCGCTCTGACAGCTAAACATCTGCACCTCAAAGAGCTGACAAGTGTCCAGTGAAATGGACAGGAATGCCAGAGCCTTGGATTAACACCCTCACCGAGGCTAAAGGTGCTCCTGTTGGGTTAAAGTTTGGCTGGGAGAGAAAAAACGGACGTGGACTTCTACAGGCTTATCGGCGAAAATTAAACACATCACTTTCCGTATCCATCTTGCTCATCAAAGAATAATTTCTACATTAAATATTTGTTTACACGCTCTGCCCAAGGCATGCCTCCTCACTGAGTTCATTTCATCTATATTCTTCTCTCGCTCTCGCTCTCTTTCGAGGAGTACGAAACTGCCAAGCAGCTTATGCAGTGTGTCACCAGGCTTATGCCAACAGGATTGCTTATATTTTTCCCAGATCATCTGGTCACTTGATGAAAGCACATCATCCTCGGTAACCTCCCGGATTTATTTTGAATGAAAGTTAAAGGGAGTCCTAAACATGGTGAGCCGGAGATAGTCGCAAACTCATGCAGGTGCACGACTCACTTTCACAGACACGTATTTTGCTGTTTTAACAGTCAATATCACAACGTACGTGTTTGTGTTTCCTACCGGGAGACCGGGTGCTTGTTTGGCATGTTGAGGTGAAGAGTGCTAGGAGATGTAAATATAGTAGTTGGGCCTTCATGCTCTCATGCCAAACAAGTTCTCAACAGCAGCAGACAGATCTGAGGGCCAAAGGGGGATTGGATGTCGCTCCACTGCGAGACTGCAGAATCTGATTAATTATTAGTGAGTGGTGATCCTGCCATCACAATAGATCTGTCTCAAGCCTGTACACAGCCGGACCAACCAGATGAAATGTAAGAAGCAGGCAATGGCACCATCCTGGTTATCACTGTCATAAGGTCTCATTCCTCAGCTAATTATCGAAAATCCGTGTATTTCTGCAAAATACCGGGCATGATATTTCATATTTGGCTCGGCGTGTCACCTTCTGAAGGACTGAGGCCGTTTATTTACTGCACAAAAACAAACCAGAAGGATCTTTCTCTGGTTTCAGAGGTCAATCAAACTGTCAGGCTGAGTTGTGCCCTGGCCCTCTCCTGTATCCCTGTATTTGGAAACTGTACATTTTCCCAAGAAGCCATCTGTCCTCTTCACTGCACCTCTGTCATCAGTTTGACAACCAGCTTGTCTTATACCCAATCCGTTTCCATTGCTGCAATGATTCCTCTTATAAAAAGCCGGAGTGACTTTAATTGACAAATCAGATGGTGACATCTTATTTTGGGACTCTAATGAGTTTGGCATGCTTCTAATGAGTTTTTTAGAGTCAGGTTTAACAGGTTGCACGTTGTGTTTAAAGTTGAAAGAGCTCCGAGTCACTCTACACCGGACTGTTTCTTCAGTCCAACATGGCTGGCCTTGTGTATTTACCTTTTAGCGAAGCAGAGGGGGCGCTGTTTCCCACCTCAAGATCAGTGGCAGAGGAAATTACAGTCATATGTTAGTCCTATTTTTGACTCGCAGGGCTCTGTTTTCTCCCCCGTTTAATGCCACATTCCTTTCGGTAGGATTTATGAAAACACCGGTGACAACATGTTCTATCTCCTTTAAAGAAGTGCACGACTGGCTGGCTCTGCAATAAAGCAGTCAGTTATTAATAGTTGGCATGGGAACACATGTAAATTATCGTCCCCTTGCTTAAAATGACATCCTGATTCTCTGCTTATCAGTCCTGTGACACGTAAGAACAACTTGAACTGTCATGTGTGAACGTGATTGATTTGTGCGCCGATATGACAGCTCTCTTGAGGGCAGCGTCTTTGTCTTTCAGAAAAACATCTCGTCGCGTGCACACGCTTGGAAAGAGGACAATTTCTTCTGAGCAGGAGTTGTCAGATCACGTTATTTAAGCTGTCACTAAATGTCTAGCGGGGTCATTTTGATCCCGGGTGACCTCGGGGCCCGAGTTTGTATGCGTTTCCAATGCAACATTACGCTTCTGAGTAGTCTTTCGAGTAATGCAATTCTGTCACATAACTGCTTTTGCAATCTGTGATTCTCATCATTTAGGTTTTATTGAGAAGAGAAGAAAATCGGCCGGCATGTATGAAAGGTTGAATGTATAAATATTGCCCAAGGAATGCAATTACCCCCACTAGCACTGCTTTATCCAGTCTGTAGGAGCCAACTGTGTGTTTTAAGGGCTATGGATGACCCCCACGGGGCTCTTTTTATTGAAAATATGATTTACAAAGAAAACACGGCGAACACACAATTGTCCTCTGATCCGAGTTCAGAAGCCACGGGCAAACGGGGGAACGGGTCATAAAGCCGGGCCTGGAGTCCCTGCTGATCTCAGAACATCTGCTCAGCCATTTACCAGTCTAATAGATTAGCCCAGAGAATAGGTGCAGGTGTTTTCTGCCCTAGCCAAAACACATCAAAACCAGATTCCTGTCCAAGTCGCGCACTGGCATGCAGCGGAGCCAAAATGAGTCATGGCCCCTCACAGATAATAAAACAAGCATAAAGTTTGCTTAAGATACAGGTGGGGGTGTTTTACGCACTTCTGGAGAGAAACAAATAGGAAGCGTGTTCGGGGATACAGTAATTGAATGCAGATGGGAGGAGGTAAATGAACAAATATCTCAGCGGAATACCTAATAAGAATGGGACAGAAAGGGAAATTAAAAATTATTGGAAGCAGATGGACTGTTCTTTGAGTTTTTCAGGGAAATTTATTAGGTCCATGAAAGAAATGTGTCTGTTTATTTTGCATTGCCATGAAATTAATGGCCTGCTGAGTTGTGTTGGTGTTAGTTTATGACTGCTATGCCATTAGTCATAATTTAGCTGGTATTTCTTATTGATTTGTGATTTAGCTTGATTTATTGGGGCCTGTCGGCTTTGATTTTAAACTCCACCACTTTCATTTCATTGGCGAGAACAGATTTTGGCAAACAGAGAATAATATGTTCAACAAAGTTTTGATATACGGCGAGTGCTCTTTTTGTTGTTTTGTTACCTTTCCCCCTCTTATTTGCTGAAAAACATTGGATTTTGGCTTTTCAAAACATATTTGACTATATGTTTGTATATAAAATGTTGTGTAATGGCAGATTATATTATGGGCCGGTTTCCCGGACTGGAATTAGGTTAAACCAGGACTAGACCTTTGCTAATTTAGGACATTTAAGAGTTTTTAGAAACATGTCTGACAAAATGCATTATCTGTGAGCATTTTAAGACCAAACAATGGCAATGATGTATTTTAAGATATCTCAGTGCAAGCCTTTTCCAGTTTAGACAGCTCTTAACATTTATTTTAAACTAGGACTAGTCTTAAACCCTGTTTGGGAAACTGCCCGTAAATGTATATTTGCTTCTTATTTCTCCTGATTGAATTATTTATTTTGGCATTATAAGTCAATTTGCTTTAGTTACATTTGTATATGCAATTGCTGTCGATTTTTACAATCTTATGCATAAAAAACGTAAAGTAATGCCATATTATATTATATCGAATTATATTACTTTTTTGTGTTTGTTGCATTCCCCCCACCTCACATTTGCCTATTATTTGCTATTATATTACCATCTTGAATTTAAATTAATACCACATTTTACTTTATTAAACTGATACAAAATGTTTGAATTGCAACATTTATAAATTAGTGTAAACCCTAATGAGTATTATACTATATATTTTTTTTTGGCAGGTTTCTGCATAACAAACAATCAATTTTAAAAACAGTGATGAAAAATGAGTCCACGTTCTGTTTAAGAGAATAATTTGATACATACTAAACGGCTGTTGAGGTCAGATGTTAACTCTCTGTGCAAGCATTTTGTGTCTCTTTCTCAATTAAGCATGAATAAAGCAGCTTTTATTGGTTCGTTAAGCCTCGCACTAGCACTGTAGTGGTTTCTGGTGCATGCTGACTCCAGCACAGCAGCTGCCCCTCTGTAAATACAGGCACCAGAGCCCGCACTCATGGGTATTAATCAGAGTGATGGGTAGTGAGCAGAGAAAATGGAGTCTGATTATTATTCCAGAGGGGACTGGAGAGTGTACTCACATCATCTAAGAACCACCACACTTCCTGTTTCCTCTGATCAATGGCAGGAAGTAGTGCAGAGAAGCGATGCAGGGGTGAAATACGCAATCCAGGTTTTCTGTCTACAAAGTGCCAGATGGGTTTTTAAACACCTCTGCAGCAAAGCTTAGACTGCTCCTGTGAACAACACACACACACACACACACACTTTTATTTCTCTCCCTCTGTCCCACACTGTGAGACACAGCTCAGCTAATGTTTGGCCTCAAAGCTGAAAGACAAAAGATGTTGTGTGAATTGTGAGAACAAAAACAATTCTCACCTTGAGGGAGACGCAGCAACACTGGGGTCTGTCAGCTGGGCGACACTCATATAGTTTCATCTTTGCTCTAGTTGGCTGATGCGCTTAAATGTGGCTTGATACAGTCTGTATTTAATGGGAAATTTATTACACAAGAGCTTATTTAAAATACATACTAAGCATAGTTGATAATATAACAGCGTATTTACTGACATATCGCTCACGACTTAATGATATAAAAATGATAACTAAACTTTGTTTGGAGTACTACTTCTGCACATTGCACATTTCTTATTATTAGGCCTGAAATGTGTTTTAATGCCACTATTGATGAGGATTGTAAAATCTTTGAACAATCCCAACACCAATATACTTCAGTATATCTTTAGTTGGACTTCCAGTGCATTAAAACAACATTAGCCCAATTTAGTATATAAAAAGTACATTTGCAGGGTATTTTTAAGCACAAAATATTTAAATGTATTTATAGTATACTTATAAAGGTATTTAAAATCTAAAATGATTTAATCAGATTTAATTTAAGTTTTTTTATTATAACTGAGAAGTCATTTATTTATTTGGTATTTAATTTTATATATTTTACTATACAACATTATGTATAGGCTATTTTATATTTTTATACATATATTTTTTAAGGAATAATTTCTCATATCATATCTCACAAATGTCAAATATCAGTGTTAAATATTTGTAATTCAGCAAATTTGTGCACTGGTTAAAGGTATAGATGAAAGCACTGTTTATGAATATTATAACATTCTGCCCATTGTAGGCTACACTATTGTCACGGGTCCCGTGTGGAAGGAGCGAAGACGATACAGGCAGATACTCTTTAGGAGTTTTAATCAGGATAGGTGCAGGAACAAGAAACAGAACACGCAAACTCAACATAACATTAATAACCGACCGGGATGAACTCAAAGGACAGAATACTTATACACAGAAGACTAATGACGACATGGGACACAGCTGGGGAAACACAGGTGGACGCAAATCAACCAATGATTACAGACAGACACAGGAAGGACCAAATATGGGCAGACAGAGGAAACCGGAAATACTGAAAACGAAACCAAACTGAACTAGACAGAAAATACAGACAAAAGAATAAACATAAGCGTGACAGTGTTACAGTAAATTTATGTTGAATTTTACACAAAGCACCTTTACCTGAGAGGGTTTGAGGTACTCTTCAGTCTTGTCACAGATACAATCACAAACATTTTCATTCTGGGGAAGCTTATAACCTTTTAAAGGGATAGCTCACCCAAAAATGAACATTTTGTCATTATTTACTCACTCTCATATCCTTCCAAATATATTGAAAAGATATTTTGAAGAACCGAACAGTAATTGACCCTACTTACTTCTATAGGAGGGAAAGAAATACTATGGAAGTCAACGGGCACCAACAACCAGCAGTTTTACCAGCACAATATCTTCTATGTTCAACATATAAAAGAAACTCATATTGGTTTGGAACCACATGAGGGTGAGTAATCGATGACAAATATTCCATTTTGTGCTAAACTATCTCTTTAATGTGTAACATATACAATAAAAGAAAGATGATTCCATGCTGTATTATATCTTAAACCACTCACCACACATCACTTGTTCCTATGTGACATTCAGGTATAAAAGACACACTTTTAGCTTTGATACAAAATGAAGCGTGTGTATACTGTGAATATTAAGCACTCTCACCGCTGAAGGTGTACTTGCTTCTTTTTCTCAGATAAAAATACATTTTGCTGCGCTATGCAGGGCTATTTATAAATTAAGGCCAAGTGACTACACGTACGAGCTACTGTTTTTGAACTGATGAACTTGTTCCATTTCCTCTTGTTCTTTTCTCCTCAAGCGAGAAAACAAACCTTGGTTCCGTGCAACCTCTGTGGTGAAGGTAGCGAGTGAGCCGTGTGTGCCAGGAGAGCAGTAAACCCATTACAGATGAGGACTCACGCTGAAGTTGTGGTGCTGGAGGCGCACAGTTCCTGGTGTGTATCTTGTAAACCAGTCCTCTCACTGAACCCTCTACGACTCTCTCGCCTCCCCCTCCTGTTCACACACACACACACACACACCAGCACCGTTTCCACTGGGACCCCTGTCTTTATTATCACAGCCCGGCAGCTTACTGTTTCCATGGCTCTGCAAGATGGATTAATCACACCATTTAATGTGTTTATTTCCCCCTGTCCAGGAGGCACAGGAGTTGTGTGGAGGAGGTGGGCCTGTTATAACCGGCTATGTGCCGTCTTTAATTGGCGTGAGAGGGGACATGCTGCGCTGTGGCCCCGAGTGGGACGCACCCATAAAAGGTGCACTGCATAAGGGCACCTGGGCCCCAAGGTACACTCTCACACACACCCACCTCCTCTTCCACTCCTAAATCTCATCCATTTATGTGCTAAATAAAAATCCCCTCAAATAAGCACAGCAGTGGAATGTCATACCAACAAATGGCTGGAGGTCTGTTTCCAAGACAACAGCTAAGAATGCCCACGGAGCACATGTGAGAGAGCTCACTATGAATAATTTCTACTTTGACTTCCTTTGAAGGCATTACAGTAAGGGCTACACCTTTATATGAGCTTGAGTGGACATCTGAAATACTGAAACAAACACATATGGACATATAATAAAATGTAACCGAGAAAAGGCACATGTATGCAATTAAAAAAAACACATTTCATATATAAATAGAATGGTGCTCATCTGTATAAAAATGTCCATTACGTTGCTAACGTTTTACTTTGTAGTTGTTCTGAGCACTATTTAGTATGTTGCTATGTGGTTGCTAGGGCATTCAGGGTGGTTTCATCTTGGCTCACCTCAAAACAAAAATTTTTTTTTTAAGTCTGATCACTCTGAAAAGTTTCTCCGAAACAAAACTCAGGTGAGCAATTATTCCTGCATTATTTTTATATATGGACCCACATGCACAATTCTTGGCTGTCCATATCATAAAAAAAACCCATTAAGCTGCAATCAAATTTATTGTTCTGCTAATTTTCTCGTAAAATCCTGTCATTTCTATAGGAATCCATTCAAGGCTGTTCAAGTTTGTCAATTGGCAAAAAGTCCTGTAAGTCGCTTTGGATAAAAGCATCTGCTAAATGAATAAATGTAAATGTAAAAAGTGACTTCTGTACATTTCTTAGCAGATAAAAATATTTAGCAGAAATTTCAGATAATGTGACTACACCCCATTAAGCAAGCTAGATGATCGACTTAATTTTAAGGTGTCCTTGTTACAGTGCAAGTATACATTTAAGAAATTGAGTAATATTAAATTAGTAAATGCTTGAACTTACTGTTTAGGGTTAAGATAAGGGGTTTTGCTTAGGGTAGGGCTGTAGTCAAGACCACCTTTGTCGAGTCCAAGACAAGTCCAAAACCAAGACTAGTCGAGTCCAAGTCAAGACCGAGTCCAGGACAGGAAAAAATGTCTTGTGCATGACATCATCAAGACAATCATTTTGGGTTATTATTTGTTGTTCTAAAAGCAAAAACAGTGTCACAACACCCATGATTTTTAAGTATAGACATTCTCTTTTATATCATATAATCTATTAATCTAAAGAAAACAGAAAGCAGTGTTAGAACTGATATACAAATACGTGACGAAAAATAATATTTTAATTAAATTTGGGCGGGTGAAATGAAAAAATTAAAATGAAAAAAAGTTTAAAATGTGTGCTTACTGGGAACATAGTAAAGACACCTGGACTCGGTCGAGACCAAAAGTCATATTTGGCAAGACCAGTGGCCAAGTCCGAGACCATAAAAAACGGTCTCGAGACCGGACTCGAGTACTACAGCCCTAGTTTGAGGTTCTCACAGGCATCTCCCACGTCCCATGCTTTAAGTGAACCCTACCTTATGTGGTTTCACCCATGTGATTTTTGTTCTGTTTCACTTACCAGAGAAAGGCAGCAGATCCCAATCGATTCAGCAACAGAGGAGGGTCTCTGCTAAAAGAGAGCAAGGATAGAGCCAAAGTGCAGAAACTGCTCCCAAAGGTACTTGCACATTGGCTGCTAAAGGATTTTTTTTTCTCAAAGGAATATATTATGCAAAGTCATAATTTCTGTCATTAATTACTCACCCTCACGCTATTCCAAATCCTTAAGACCTTCGCTCAATGAAGATATTTTTGATTAAATCTGAGAGCTTTCTGACTTTGGATTTAATCTAAAATATCTTCATTTGTGTTTTGAAGATGAACAAGGTCTTTCGGGTTTGGGACAACATGGGGAGTTGAGACAAGTTGTGGTTGTAATGTCAGTTTGCCTTTGTCTGTCTACACAAACAGCTGGAAGAGGAGTTACGAAGCCGTGTAGAAGTGTGGGAAAAAAATCATGGGACTTCCTTTCTGGTGCTAGGTCAGAAGATCATGGATTTCATCTCCACTCAGTGGGAAGAGCATCGTTTGCAAAAAGACAAGGAGAAGAATGAACGGGTGAGATTCCCTTGGCCCTTCTCATTTTTTATTTGTGCACCCTCATTTCCTTACCACACATCTTAGCTCCACCCCCTTAGGATGAGAGGGACGGATGCCAGGGAAGAATTTGTGAACCGAGCCATTAAAGAAAAGCTTGTTTGTATATTGGAATATTCTTGATTACTCAGGCATCAGTAATCTGCCCTTATGCTGTTCAAATTTGGTTATTTATTACAAAGCCTTGAATATTTAATTAGATTTGAGTATTAAAAAAAAGCACCCATAGAATATCAAAGGAAGTTTTTTTTGTAGCATTTACCCACTTTGTTTAGGAATATTTTAAAAGCTGTATTTTGCTAAACTTCTGTCTTCCAGATGACAAAGAAAACTGATTCCTCTCAGTTTAAAACTCCGACAAAGAGACCCCACGGATCAACATATACCACCCCCACCCCTAGCAAAATTAAAAAGGTATCTGTTTTCTAAACCAAACATGGGTGTGCAAAAACAAGCCTTTTTATTAAAATCTTCTAATTGTTTCAGACACCCAATATGTTGGCACCTCGCACTGCTACTGTGAGCAGCGTCAGTAGCACCAGCAGCAGCAGCAGCGGTGGCGGCGGTTCATCCGCTACATTTCTGTGTGTGCCAGGAAGACCTCAACTCTCTGCCAAGGTTAAAACCATCTGCCTGGAGCATTCAAACTCAATTCAGCTCTCTGATCAAAGCTTTTGGCTTGAGATCAGTCCAAAAAGAATTGTGGTTAGACACAAGATCAGTGTTAAAATAGAGAAGTTCCGAAAGCTAACACTAGATGATGCTGTTACATCAACAATAATCAGTACTTGGTGTAAAACTGTAGGTCAGGTTCTGTAATCTGTACGTCTTCATATTAAAGATCAGTGATGTTTCTTAATTGCTGTGGGTTTTTTCTTTGGTCTAACAGAGGACCAAGACTACAGAGGCCAGTTCTGGCTCACGTGTGCCACTGCAGGAGTACAACAGTGACAAGAAACCGGCTCCTATCAGCTACTCGGCTTTTACGGTAAGCCCAATCACTCATTAGACCACTTCCTCGGATGTTTATTAACTCCAAATGGCGCATCTGTGATAAGAAGGATGCTCATTTGTGACCGCTAATTCCCCTGAGAGAGATCATTAACATTTTAAGGCTCACACATAATAATGATTCACTGAAGTTGTGTTAACATGCTTTATCTTGTTTCCCATTACAGAGCGAACTCTCCAGGAAAGCCAGCACTGATGCTTTTCTCAATTCCACCGTTAGAGACATGCTTTGATTGGACTGTCAACGTTCAATACCTTTTTTATTATTTATTTCAAGGCTTAGGTGACATAATAATGTCTATTTTGACAACTTTTCTCAGGTGTTTGTCTTATTTAGCTTTGACCAATGCAGTGACTTTCCAGAGAGTTGTTTGTTTTTTTAAAAAACAGTTATATACATTTTTATCTTGCTTTATTTTTTTTTATCATTTACTTGCCTAGTCACATTTTGTATATATTTGCTCATAAAAGGTCAGTCGTTTATTTCCTTGTTAATATACAGTACTTTTAATAAAATGCTTTTTTATACATTTCAAAGTTTTCTTTTTTTGTTTAAGATTGTACAGTTCTTTAAATAAACACATCTCTACCCTGAATTACTAGAAATTGTGACTGTACACTACTGCTCAAAAGTTTGGGCCTTTATTCAGTTAGGATGCTTGACAAATAAGCAAAAGGGGGGGGGGGTAGAGACATGTCTATTTCTATTTCAAATAAATGCTGCTCTTTTGAACTTTTATATACATCAAATAATCCTGTAAATGCCACAAAATCCAGCTGCTTTCAACATTAATAATATAATAAATGTTAATTGAGCTTCAAATCAGCATGTTAAAATGTAGCTTTGCCATCACAGAAATAAAGAACATTTTAAAATGTATTGAAATACAGCTGTTTTAAATGGGAATATTTCACAATAATAAATTCTTGCTGTATTTTTGACCAAAAAAAGAGACCGTAAGAAAATGTACCGTGCTCAAACTTTTGAACAGTAGTGCGTATTATGAGTGATTCAGAGTACTTTAGAGATCTTGGCATTATTATTTTTCGTGAGGTTGATTGTCTGAGGCAGAATATAAAACATCTGTTGTGTGGCCTCATGCTGGAATAGCTGCTTTAAAACTTCACGTTTGAAATCATCTTTGCATTTGTTTCACAAATGGATAGTAATTTAGATCTTTGATGGTCGAGTTTGCATTTTTGAGTGGCACTCGATGCCTCGACATGTAATTGGCTCATTTGGGCAAAACAATGTAATGGCCTGATCAAGCTAATGCTTTCAAGGCCATATGAAGCATTACACAATTAAAATATTTCAGCATTTAGCTGTCTCCTAGGAACCTCCATCGAGCTGTCTGGAGCACAATGGAAAGAACAATGGCACATCAATCAAACAGCAGCTTTTATGTAATGGATGAGAAGCGCTGAACACATGCGGTACGGAGTAACAATGTTGTTTTTATATAGCTTTATGAAACTTTGACAGCAGATTTTTTCTTCTTTTTTTGTTTTGTTTCATCATCCAGATACACTGTACATTAAATTACGTTTGATTACACAGGTATGCAATAAAAGTACAAATGTCACACAGTGACAAGCCACTACTTCTTTTCACAGAAGTCAAAACTGTACATGTACAACATAAATACGTTGATGAATAAAGAGGGAGTATCAACCCCTTAGTCTGAAAATGAGCATTTTGAGGTTCAATGGATGCAAGAATAACCGCATGCTTAAATGACAAGCCTGTCTATTGAGCAGTATATATTTATCATTGTTAGCCTTTACAGCTGAAGCAGAAATGTTCCTCCGAACCTGAAAGATGAGAACAACTACACAATGAGAAATAGTAAGTTGACAACCCCATATAGCTTGAAAAATGTTCAAGGGGACGAAAAAGATGTCTTTAAAGATAAATGCTGCGTCCGAAATCGCATACTACTTAAGTAGGTACTACATTAAAATAGAACGTACTACCCGACCGTTAAAACAGTAGGTTCTATATAGTATGAATGTGGGTAGTATGAATGGAATTCGGACGTA
>JAUCMS010000022.1:653277-683306 GCA_032357445.1 Enteromius radiatus | reverse complement strand
GTCTTGACTTGGACTCGACTAGTCCTGGTCTTGGACTTGTCTTGGACTCGACAAAGGTGGTCTTGACTACAGCCCTAGAATGTAATATAAAAAAAATATAATAATGTTTTATAGTATATAGAATAGTTTATAAATGTAGAATATAAGGCATGTAAGGAATTTGTTAAAATTGGAAATATTTGAGATTTAAAAACATTTATTATTATTATAACAATTGTTATTATAAATGTGATTAGAAGCTACATTTATAATATTTGTCATATAAATATATAATTTAAAAAAACTAATAAACATAGTACTAATAAAATATAAGGCTTATAAGGAATTTGTTTAAAAAATTAATAAGATAATAATAAGATATATATAATATTACTAAAATAAATTGAGAATTTAAATATATTTTCTTATATAAATAAATAAATGTATGTAAATGAACATTAAAATAAATTATATGCTTATATAGTAAATAAATAATAATAATTATTCATATTATTATTCACTTTTAAACTAAACAAACTTTACGTTACTTACAAAAGTGTCTATGTCGACAAACAAACAAACAAACAAACAAACAAACAAACAAAAACAGCTAAATTCTACACTTGAGTGTATTTTAAAAATATGGAGCGATGAGCAGCCAGACATACAATTCATCATGTTAGATGAGCTGATGTCTGTCTCAGAAGTATTTGATGGTGGTGTAGCGTGCTGAGCATCTGGTGCCCTGTGGATGGGGCCGATTAACGAGTCCACAGTTTGCAGGCTTCTCTCAGCACGACTGCTTGTAAATGGTACTCTCATGGCAGAAAAAAAACTTATTGGCTCCATTCCCTTTGAAAGAGAGCTAACACTAACTGTCTCAAATATTGGTGCTATATTTATTTATTTTGGCATACGATTTATCATTTCTAGGTTTCAGGATTTCATCAGGTAAGAACAGTGATGTTGGTCGAATGTGCAGGAATGCTGAAGGAGTGTTATCCACTGAGAGGTTTATATAAGAGATACAACAAATCACAGTGTGTTTATGTTTTGACAACATTGGTTAGGATTCGTTAGAAAGGCACTGCTCAGTGTGAAAGTTACTGTTTACAGGCTAAAGTATTTTGAAAATGTTGACCACTAACCTGCAGTGGATGATAGAAATATTTTGCTGTAGGCTAGGCAGATATGTCTGCTGTAGCATCTGCGATGTAGGATGAAATGTTTTTGACTTTTACAGACTTACCCTACACATTTTATTCTGGACACTAAAAATGTGACATATTTGATTTACTTCTTAAGCGGTCTATTAAAAATAGCCTTTACATTGTGCCGTCTGTATTCTGAACAGCAATATTCTGTTGGAGCGTAAGTGTTACTTCAGTCAGGAGTCTGCTTGAGTGTGAGTAGAAAACATTAACACAATCAGTGTATTCATGGTTTTACTCAGTGGGGGCCATTCAGAATTATAAAAGTATCTGGACACAGTTGACCCAGAAACACTAGTGGAGCAAAATGACATTTAAAAACATGGCCTTTTTGTTTTTTTAAATGCACAGACGTGTGGCTAAAGGCACATATTCAAACATATTCCCCCTCGTTTGTTTTATACTATATCTACAAGTGAACCCAACCAACAAAAATATGTTCTAAGAATGTTTTACTAATGTTATTATAACGTTATTTCTAAAATATCCAGCTTTTGAAATATTATTTTTTAAAAAGAATGTTCACAAATATGGTTTTTGCTTCAAAAGACCTTAAAGTACCCCTATTATGGGTAATGAAAGGTTCAAATTTGGGGTTTGGGAGTCCTCAACAACAGGTTGACATGCACGGAAGGTCAAAAAAACACTTTCATTGGCTTGGATTTTTACCTTACTTGCTCAAGGACTCCCAAACGATTCACTCAACTGTTCGTTTCGCCAAACTCCTCCTTTGCATGACACTAACCTGCCTGTAATGCCTGATAAAGCAGTGTTTGCGAGCGCAGTGCTACTTTGTGTACAGCTTTACCAGGGAAACCGCTATTTTAATGCTCCAAAAGAGTCCATTTGCATTTTTATTCAGACCAATGTTAAAAGACCAACAGGTGGGCGGGCAATATGCTAGCTAACATGAAACAGCTTGGGATTCATTTAAAAAAAGAAAAAAACGACTCACTTCAATGATTCAGAGTCAACTCTTTCTTTTGAGGGAAAATTATCTTTTACACGGTGCACTTTCAGATTCACTTAGAGCTTATTTTATTTTTATTTTAAAAAATCCATAATAGGGGCACTTTATCTGATGGACTGGAGTTGTGTGAATTATTATCATATTTTTAATGGACTCTCATTCTGATGGCACCCATTCACTGCAAAGGATGCATTATTGAGCGATGTAATGCTAAATAAGTTTACATCTCAGATATAGCCTGAAGGAGAGTGAATTTTCAGCAAATATACATTTTTTAGGAAACTATTCCTTTAAGAAAGTTATTGAAAAACCAGATAAATTTGAACAAACATTCTGTTTCCTTGAAATAACTTGCTACAAACGTTCCCTGCACTGAAAGGAAACCTGCTTATGACAATGTGACGAGAAAAAAAACATGAAAGGCAGCCCCAGTGGGTCAATCTACAGAACAGTTTTGCAGGTGTGCTTTTCCACTGTCTAATGTGTTTATGATCACCTGGTGATTCACTTTGCCTGTTACCACAAGCCGTTCCTCATAACACAACTCCTACCAAGAGAGGTTAAATATTAGCCTGGAATATATGTCATTAGATACAGCAGCAGCTTTTGACTGACGTGCTTATGAAGTACAGTATAAATGAAAAATATCAAATGGCTTTATTTGCCGAGCGAACAGCGGAGTCCTACTGTGAAGTGACCGTATTTTTCTTTGAACCGGCGTTAGACTGACAAAAACAAACATTCACAGAAAACAAGCCTATTAATATTTTATTATACTGCTCCCTTGTGAATGGCGAAGGTAAATCATGCATCAAATATTAAAAGAGATATGTTTGCGTATCGTATGCTGCATCAGACATATATTATTACCTTTATTCGTGCATATTTGGGTTTTCATCTTTCACACAGTGTGTTTACGAGGACAGATTGTTAATCGCACGTGAAGTCCACCTCTTCACCCTGACCCTGCCTCCAGGACACTTTTAACACCCAAAACACTCAACAGAAAACAGTCATGCTTCTGGAAAAGCATATACTAGTAAATAATTTAGTGGAATGCAGGAAATTAGAGAGCTTGTCCCATCCATCACTTATATTTAGCGAAACACGTATACAGGGCAAACGTGCGCACTGTTAACATTGAGTGCATTACATGCTAAAAGCCAGAGGCCAGCTAAAACCTCTCTGCATTTTACTGTTCTGTCACAAGTAATTCGTCAAGACTAATTATGAATGATCTTCCTTGGAGTGCTACGCGCGCTCTCCATGGAGGCTTTTTCTGCTGAAGGTTATTGGCATGCTTCATTGTGTCTCGGCCCGCATTACAAGGTACGAATGTCATTGTACTTTTTTGGCTTGGTGGGAATGACACTTGAAAGGGTTCTGCGTGCACCTTAAAGGAAGAATCTGTTCGGCTCAAAGCGGATGAAGACTAAAGCGGAGAAAGAGTACATGTGACATTAACACAGGTGAGGCCTCATTAAATTTGCATTAAATTAATTTTAAATTATAAGCAGCAGAACTAAACATTACACCGCACGAATATTATTCTCTCTTATCGCGAGTGTTCAAATATTACATTTATAATTTGCTCTGATTTATTCCCGTACCATGTCAACGCCTCAACATGACAACCTGTCATCATCCGCTCCATTTGAGTGACAGCCCATCAATCTTTTCCACCCACCCATAGGGGGAAACGTGATGCTTGTCAAAATAGGAATTTGTCTTTGGACATTTTTCAAATCTGTGCCACTGCAAATGCAAAATAATAACTCTAGACATATGATGTAAGATTGACGTGGTTTCAAATTGAAAAAAAGCGCATGGCTGTGTAACTAGATTAAAATGATTCATGAGACTTGAATTAACAAATATATGTTTCTTCTTTCACTTCTTTTATTAGATTGCCTAAACGCTTATGTGTTCTGGGAACAAAAAACGGACTTTGCCTTTAGGAGGAGCTATTATGCCCCCACATCGACTTCTTTCTCAAACTTAATTCTTCATCTAAAACGTGAGTTTTAGCAATAAGATCTCGTATAATCCTCAAACTACACAGATACTCCCCATAATACATTCTTTTCACTACTTCTAGGTTTTATATGCCCACGTATGCCCACTTGAGCAGCGATAGAAGCTTCCAGACCCGGCTCCATATGGCATGCAGCTGCAGATGACTGCATTGAGTGCCTATGAATTGTGGCTGTACTCTTCAGAGAGGCGGTAGCTATCTGTGGGAGGTCACGGTACACAGACATCCTCTGAGTTCCATGCTGAAGTACGCGGGGTGAGCGGGGTCAAGGATACCATAGCAGGTGGAGGCTCCACCACCTCCCCCTGTGAGCGAGACATGTGGATGATGCATGGAGGGCAGATACCATGTACTCACTTCAGGTCATTTTTCAAGCACTCCGATGGATAGCATAAAAAGCTGCAAATTGCAGCTTAGAAATATTTAATTTATAAATAGTTTGACGGACAGGTTCTAGACTGTGGCTCAGAAGTTTGGGCCTTGTAAGATTTTATGATTTTGATGAAGAAATTGAGCAACAAAGCTGCATTTTTTGACCAAAACCCAAAAAATAAATAATAATAAAATCAATCAAAACAAACATATCATAAAGAATGTTCTGAAATTTGATTACAATTGTACAGTGCATTTGAATATACAATTTTAAGCCTTATTATTGTAATATATTTTATTATTTATTATTGTTTATTTATGGGAAAGGTGAGTTTTCAGAGCTGTCATAGGATCAAGCAAAAATTATTCTAAAAATGAATGTTATGAAATATTATTAAAATTTAAAATAACATATTTTAGCCTGTGATGCAAAGCTGAATTTCCAGCTTCACTTTTAAATGAATAAATATTCCATTATAATCCGTTATATTTATATGCATATTTATTTCTTATATATTTATGATATCATACAAACGTTTACACATAAATATGCATATAAATGCAATGGATTATAATAGAATATTTATGTACTTTGATTTTTACGTATAATGGAATATGCATACACGCATATACATACATTAAATGAAATTTAATTCAGTTAAATTCAAGACACTATTTCATTATCATGATTAATATAACCACGGTATGACCTTTGGCAAAAAGGGGCAGTGGAAATAACACCTCACCTTCAGTATCTATTACAGTGGTTACTAGCCAGTCATGTCTTAGTCCTTTTGGCCCAACTTATATTATTTCGCCATATTAAGTGGAGCATATGACTGTATAGCATATACATATGCGTGTGAGCGTATGGCTGAGGGCTGATGGATGTGCGCGCGGAGACACTGCTGGAATTGCGATCTCAAACCAGATGTGTCCGAGCCGAAGGGAGAAGCTCCACACAGCCTGTCAGAAGCAGACTGCTTTAAGAGGAGACACAGGTGTTTGCCCCCAGTAAGCCGAGAGAAAAAAACTGTCAGGAAGATAGTCAGAGGCAAAGAGCATGGTAGGGGGAAAGAATCCCACTGCCAGATGATTCCTTAATGCGCACTCATTTATTCAGTAATTATATGATATGCAATGCTAATTCGGACGGCTGTTGAGCACATTGACGTCGGTGAATCGACTAAGGCTGTATTTTTAGTGATATTATTGTAAAGTTTGGCAAAGCCACCGTACGCTATGATTTTGTTGTCATGACACTTTTGATGGATAGACCTATGGCTTTTTGATGAATTACCACTCATGTTTCTCAGAGTGCAGTTATGTATCAAGTGTCACTTTCTTATTCGCTACAAACACAACTAATACACTAATATACTCAAGCAAATTCGACCTTTTGAATAGGCGCGTAATACTTTGCCCCGGGAAGCTTCGTAACTGCTTTTCATTGAATTGTTGGAAGAATGCATTAACATTTTCTTCCCGGTTGCACACACAGAGCCCTGCCAATTATATTCCAAGAGATGAGATAAGTAATAACATATCTAAGTCTTCCTCTACCCATACAATGCTTTTTCACAAAGGTAATTGCTTTATTTTCATGCAAAACACCCATGTGGCCTGCGTGTTATTTTCATCAAGTTGCGTCTTTTTCTGTAGGGCACGAGCGAAGCAGGACTGAGAGTAATTTCGAGCTCCTACTTTGCAGTTAACACTAAAATGCATTAAAGCAATAAAAATGATGCGAAGGTCCATATTTCCTCAGGCTGTGTTGCTGCGTGTCTGGACCCATTTGTCTCTTGGTCAGATCCATTAGTTTGGCTGCGCGGCGCTCAACACGGCCAGCATCTTCAAATATTTCTGCGCAGTGTGTGATGTGTAAAGGCATCATAACCAGCTCTGTGAAAACAAGCTTAAAAATATAGTCTAGACCGTTTCCTTTGATTAGACGCGATGTTAGAATACAAAAGCCATGCCTCGTAAGCGAGGTCAAGAGTCAGGATTCTGAACTGCCAGAGAAATACCGCTGTTTGTTATAGTTTAATGTCTGGTATCAACTTGCCAGATAAAGCTGTCAGAAATCACTTTAGTCTTACACATTGAAATTTCAATTCTGCGTATATCGGAGCAGATCAGAAAGATCATTCCTCACAACATCTCTGATATTAGCATCACCAGCGAGGCCTGTTGACAGTCCATCATTAGGTCTGTCATGGCATCCGTCCTGAATGGAAATTTACTTGCTAATATTATTCAGTGTCTGCTCAAGAAAATGAACTTTCATCGCTTTGTGCACATGTTTTAACAACCTCACAAAGAGCATGGCATGTAATTTTATTATAATCAGAAGTGTGCTTAAAAAAGTCCTCCCAAGAATGACAATGTGCATGAGTGCAAAGAACAGATTCAATGAGCTGTTACATTCCTGTTTGAGTGCGTCTACAGTTCACAGGATGGCTCTGAAACAAAGATTAATATCTACACTGCACCTTCCAACAAACCCAACACTACCAGATAGTATATACTTAGTATGCAGGTATGTATTTCTGTCATTTGACTGTACTTTATCAAGTTTATTACACGGCTGCTAACCAAACACTGAGACATGATTTAATATATCATTTAGATATATTAATATGTCTAATAACGCTAAAGCAGTATAATATATTTATTTATTTATTTATTTCACTTTCTTAAGGTTAGTTAGTGTGTAATGTTAAGGGTTGGAGCATAAGCAAAATCTTTCAGCACTTAAAGTTCAATGCAAACAGAGATATATTTAAAAAAATTCTGTCTGTACAAAAATGACTAGTTACTTCATGAAGCCCACCCCCAGGAATATATAGGAAGAAAAGGGGCGTGTCCATGTTTGCTTCTTTAGAGAAGAAAGTGAAAACTAGTGTGCATGTGAAAAATATATTCATATATGAATCACAATTCTGTCTTCTAATGATTCTAATGGATTCGCAAGCTTCTTAATCATGTTCCTCTTTCTCTCAGTTTCTTATTCTGATCATCAGCTCAAATGAGCCGTTTCATTTATAAACTTATTTTCACATAGCTATAAGAATCAGGTTAAAATCGTCTACCAAATGCATAAATATAAACAATTCATTTTAACGAGACAAGAATAAATGCATCAAACTATCCATGAATTGTCCAACATTACATGCAAGCGTTACTGAAACATGGCCCAAATTTGTGAAATGTTCAGTAATTATTGTGACCGTGCAGTAGTTTGGTCAAGCAAAATAAAGACATGAGACAAACGCGAGCACTACTACAAGCTCATCTTAGAATTCTCTTCGGCTATTTATCATCGACAGACATCACTGGGCTCTTTACGGAAAAAAACCCATTAAGTATTCTCAGAGAATGGTCTCATTTCCATAAAATATTCTTTGTCAAAACCCCAAAATGTGCAAATGAAACAGGCATTGAGATATGATAGCAGAGCACCAAGAGCTGCCGTAAATGACCTCAATTAGGCACTTAAAGCACAAGAAGGTGCCTCGCATCGCAGGCCCTTTGAATGACAAGCCGTCACGGAAGCCATTTTTCTTTGGGCCTATCTCACCTTGATGAGCACTTTGAATTTGTAAATCAATGAGGGAGAGAGCGCGTGTGTAAGCGCTGAGGAGCCCGGCGCGTTCAATGAGGGAATTGTTTGCCTGGGTCTCCATTACCACTCTCTCTGGGAGCCACGGCCAGGATTAATCTGTCAAAAGGGGACGATTTAGCATTGATGAATATGACATGTGACCATTGATGATGTTGATTTTATCTCTGGAGATTAGCAAGATTTACTTCAGATGGGTAATAACGTCATTTGCTTGATGCAGTGGATCTGTTTATGAGCTGATTAAATCGCGGAGCTCCTGCTTCATTTCATGCTATTTGGTTTATGGCTTCATTACTGCAATCACAAAAGCTGTGGTCATTTCCACCTCCTGTGTCAACATAAATCACTCTTGACGATAGCTTCTATGTGTCGTAGCGGATCACCTTTTGGTGAAGACATTTATATGCGCTACACAAAAAAAGTTCTGCGCTTTCCAAGGTTAAATTAAAGCTGTTTTTAAGCACTGTGAAAGCTAGTAGGCCTATTGCTAGACTGTCAAACAAAAACATCTTCTTCATATGAAAGATTGTAATGATAATCGCCCTAAAAAGGATTTTGTCTCAATCCCATAATCCCATAAATCAAGCCACTCGCATGAGAGAGAGAGACATAAGTGTCTCTGACTTATGTCTAGAAGTTTAGTATTTGCGTGGCACTCACATATTGACACAGCTGTTGCTCAAAGCATAGGATTGCCATGTCAGACTACAGCATGTCTGTTTATTTTATCACACGCCTAGTAATTACATTGGTGTCAGTAGTAATTTTGTGCCATTTAATAAAAGAGTGAAGTGCAAATCAGTGGTGGCGATCCAGGTGTCTTCTAATGTCCGGCTTTCAGTGGTAAGTGGGTTTATAGCAGCTCCAGTAAAAGGCTAGATTCAGAGCAGGAAGGACTCGTGTGTCAGCATACCTTGGCACAGCCTCCTCAGCGTGGTCCATAAATCAGCCATGCATCTCTACCAATGCAATTAGTTTTTTTTAGCACCTCTGGCATGAAACCTTAGGTGTGGCTATACACTGTACACATGTTAATTATTAACCATGTTCTGTTAAGAGATCCAAGGTTAAAAAAAAAGTTGTATATAACACAAAGAATATTGTGTTTTACAGCAAAATACTTTTTAATTATTTCTACTTATCACATTTAATTCAGTGTTAATTGTGTTTCTTCTGAATTACAGCATTTGGGAAATCTAGTCATTTTTGAGTAATAACTGTCACACACACAAATATATTTTATCATTTGTTTTTATCAGGGTGCACTGTGTGAAAAATAATATTACTACTTTGCCTTTCAAAATAATGAACGACTTTTAAACTCATCGGGCATATATTCTTGAAGACACTGTTTTGCAACAAAGGAACAGAATTGCTGTTTAGGGTTGATTTGACCCAAATGAAAAATACAAATACAAAGCAAAATTTTTGCCATGTGTATAGGCCTATCTTAAGCATTGGAACCTTTATTATGGAGCGCAGATGTGAAACTTTTATTTGGTTTTATAAGAATGGCAAAAAACTTAATTGAACGTATTTTGAGGGCCTCTGTGTCCTATTTTGAATTTTCTAAAATTCACGTTGCGTTGTTGATTTATGAAATATTTCTGAGTTCGTCCGCTAAACAGGCCGTTGTTGTCACAGGTTAATCAGGCATTCCACTCGTCCTCTTTTCCAGATTGTGGTCGCCTGGCACCTTACGCGAGACCACTGTGGAAGGTATTCGCTTTATTTATCACCCATATAAACATGCTCATTGCAGGGCTGATCAGTGGTGTAAGTCATGCTTTACTAGCAGGCAGTGGAGTTCTGTTCCTCTTTATACTCCTTAGCCACAGTGAACAGCAGTGGAAGAAGGCAAGCGGGGTAATTTATGCACACATGTGCCTGCTAGCTCCTCTGATGACAGGCCCGGGAGGAGGGGCACATGATGAATGGCTTTCCATCGGGGACCTCCTCACAGCCACCATGATGTGGGTAAAAATGGAAATTGCTCTCTTTCACCGTCATTACATCAGTTTAAATCTTGTGTGGGCCTCCAGAACATAGTCTAGTTGCTCCGCGTCTATGACATTTCTGGGCGGGTGAAGTTTTCCATCTTTAATGAACTGCTTTAGGAGTGTAAATACAATCATTAATTAATCTTGTGTCATTAGTTATAGCTTTAGTTCATAAAACCCATGTAGTTCATTTATTTTTTACATTATTTAACACTCCCATCCCGGGTTAATTGTCATGTATGCCAATAATACAAATAATACTTTTTAAAACATAAATAATAAATGAATAATAAATAGTAGGCTATATTCACTGAACTGAATTATTGTTTCACTTGTATTAACAGTTGCCTTCATAAGCTCAGTGCATTTCTTCGCGTGTAAGACGTGAAAAGTTATAGGCTAACGAAAAAAAAAAATGTCGCGATTTGTGCTTTGTATTTAAGGGTAAATTATTAAATTATGTGCAATGTTAATTTAAGCAATTAAGACTTTTAGCCTAGGCTTAATTGCCCAGTTCGTTACCTGCGTAGGCTATATTGCAAAGTTGCCATTTAGTCAAAAATATAATTTTTATTTGAACAATAGTAAAAGCACTATTGCAGAAGAATTAAACACGTTTTTCATTATTCGTCTCGCAACAAAATGTCAAAGTAGCGTTTATTATTTTATGTCACTATGCGTTATGCCAGACCTAGACCTTACGGCTTCATTAAGTTTTGGGGAGTTCCTTTATTTTTGCGATGTTACTAAATTAAGCATTAACAAAAATATCTTGTTTTCCCTTTTAGTGAGAATCTTGTTAAACTAATTATAATCGTTAAATAATTTCCAGTTTAATTTTGTTCGCAAATAAAATGACTTGTCGAGAAAATAATTTGGTGAGCATACATAAAAGAAACCATATCGATGCATGGGCCTAAATATAAAACACAAATCCTGCACTGTTTTTTTGTTTTTTCTTAGCTGGAGACTAGTGTTTCATTAAATGACAGGTATGATTTACAGCTCTGGTCTAATGACAGTGTTTGTGTTTGCTCACTGAATAAAAATATTGCTGACAGTTTTAGATATTTGACAGAAGCATGTACTTTGTATGTGTAGCCTAGCTGTAAAAATCTGGAAAAGCTGGTATTTATTTTTTCGTTAATTCACTTGAAGCATTAAAAAAACTGAAATTTAATCATCTATAGCCAATAGGTTAACACAAGTGTATGCAATAATGCCACACTTAATTTTCTTAAATGTTGTAGCCTTATTCCTGTAATATTTATAAAATAAAGCACTCTCGATATTGTCTACTATAGCGTTTCTCGAACATATGACATTGTTCACAATAAGGCATTGACGGCTGCAGATATAACTTACAGCAAACGAGCCTATAGTATTACAAAATACAGTTTTCTTCAACAACAGCTCAATTTATGCATGTTCAGAATTCAACAGAGCCGCTTATATTCTTAAGAGAATATAAATATTCGATTTGTGGTTAGATGATGGACTGACAATATGATATTGCGATTAAATTTAATAATGAAGAGAACACTGGTTGGATCGTTCAACCATAAGTTGTTCTTTATAAATATAAAAAAAAGATAATGGCCTACGTCACATTAATTTAGCGCCGTTCCGTATGTGGCTGTTCATACATTACTTATTGTATTTGTAAATAAACTTTTATTTCCCATTTATAATATTAAATGCATCAGTAATAAAATCGTTGAAACTATTTCAAACGTATTTTGGCGTCATTTATTAAAATCGTTTTACCAATATTTTAATGTATAGACTGACTTCTGGGTCACCCATTAAAAAAAAATAATAATAATAATTAAAAGAATAAAATCTCTCAGACACCGACGAATGCATTCATAATTTGAACTCTTATTCGCAGTTGAATAATTTAGCAAAACTGTAAAACCTGAAAAAGGGTGCAACCTTGGAAATTACATGATTTGTATTTAAAACGGAAAAATCAATATACTTAAATTACAAAATTTAGTTTGAGTTCAGTTGTGGTGATGTTAAGTTAATGAATACTGAAGACAGAAATATGGAACAGAATTGTTTCTTATTTTCCAGAATACATACAAAAAATACCAATTCTCTCTCCGTGGTGTACACCTGAAAAATAACGGCAATTTCAAATCATGTGGACAGTTTGGGATTTAAGAAACAAACATGCATGTAAATTATCTTCTTTTCAATGAGACATTAAATAATAACGAACAATACAATCATAGCAATTCCAAATCAACATCCAACTGAAGACCCCTAATTTATTAGTACTCTAACATGTGTTTCACGTTATCTACAGAGTTCAATTCAAATGTAATGCACTTTTGAGTTGCTCAAATATTTTCATTTGTATTATCGTCCGCTTTAAGCTGACATAAATAAATACAGTGAGTCCACGGATCCAGTCCTTCAGTGGCGCGATGATATAAAAGTCTTTATATTCAATCTTTATAATCTATAAATTTGGACAAAGTCTGTCTGTGTGTGTGTGTGTGTGTGTGTGTGTTTGTGTGTGTTTTTACTGGTATCCAAGCGCTGATGCTGTGGTGAGTCTTTGACCGTACAGTGCATAGGGAGAGTAATAAGGACCGGTGGCGGCAGGCACCGGAACCGGTGCGCCGGGAGTAGGCAACGGACTCTTTGAATACGGGTGATAGCGGCTACTTAGTCCTAACGCGTGATGCGGGCTCCTAAGCGCCAGTGTCCCGGGGCTCCCAGGGGCTCCTGAGGGCGGCATGTGCATATGGCACGCCATAGCTGCGGCGGCAGCACTAGCTAACGATGATGAACTGGGATAACCCGATATCAACTTGTCGCTCCCGGTGAACGCGGTGTGCGTCCGCAGGTGGTTAAGAAGTTCTTCGGAGGACGAGAAACGCTTGTCACAAGGTCCGTTAGCTGACACCCAGTTACACACATGCGGTAGAGGGTCGTTGGGCAGCATGAAGCCATAGGGATACAAAGGGTGTCCACCAAAAGATGGCGGCGAGGAGTGAACACCGTGCAAAGGGTGTGTGGGGTACATGAGTGGATATCCGGACTTCAAAGCAGCCGCGGCCGCCGAGTCGTGTGTGCAGGAAGCACCGGCTGCACCGGCTAAGTGGCTGGCACAGTGGTAACTCAAGCAATAAGGGTCTCTACAAAGGCTAGCAGACATTATGGATGGAGGGGATGCCCCGGCGAGGGGGCTTGAGCCAGCTTTGCTGCAGCCCAGCGAGCTGGCGAGCTGTGCGTTGACCAGACTTCCACCGTGGGGCAGGAAGTGCTGGGGATAGCCGGCGTAGGCCCCTGCTAAACTTCCAGGGTACGTCATGCCAGCCGGGGGTAGAGGGAAAACAGTCTGACCGGGTTTGTACGGAGAAACTGGGGCTACAAGTCCTGACCCCAGGACGGAGGCTGAGGAAGAGGTGACAGACGAGGACTCCGACGTCGCTGCTTTGGATCCTAATGTGGTTTCCTGGTGCTGGTTGACTTCCACGTTAATTCCCGCACAGCTCACGCTTATCCGGCTGTGGCTGACGCTGGTCGGTGCAGATCCATCCGAGGTGCAGTTTTTATTACAATCAGACTCTTTCTTTTCATCTCGCTCTCCCTTCCCGTCTGACGGCATCGGTGAAGCCGAAGTGCTGGAATTAGGACTGCCAGTCCTGGGAGTGAACGGCTGGCAGGTGGCGCTAGGCACACGGAAACCAGATTTCTCGCCGTTAGACACCGCAGAGGACGAGTCCTTCTTATCCGCTGGCTTTGAGTACGGCTTGAAGCTGGATTTGTCTTCCACGCCGATGTCGCTCAGCTTTAAAGGACCAGATTTCGACTCTTTCTCGCTAGATCCGTTTGATGTTACCGAGGAGAGCTTGGAGGAGGGTGGAGGGTCCGGTTTACCGATCTGAGAGCATGTTTGCGCAAGAAGAGCCAGAGGACTTTTCTTGGCGTCGAGCTGCGAGGACAGACAAAAATAAAAGATTTAGACACCTCAAATGTGGGCAAGCGCAATCGTCACAATGCACAACAAATAAACTTCCCTAAACGACTCGTCTCTTCTGTTTGGCCATTTTACGCGATCCGAGAATGTGCGCATCGCGCAAAACGGGCTGAGATGGTAAAAACCCCGTGCCAAAAAGCGCGTTTACAGTCTTAAGCGGAATTAAAGGGGGGAAACGGGGAATAAAATACTGTGTTAGCAATAAGGTCTTGTTAATTTGATCATTTCTGCTCCGTTACGTCTAACCCATGATTCCCGTAATGTCCCGTCATTTCTCCGAGAAAAAGAGAATGCGGACTTGTACTAATAAAACACGAACAGCTTAAGAAAAAAAACAGCGAATTCGCGTCTTACCTCAATCGGACTGACCGGGGTGGATGGCAACGGCTGAAGATATTCAGGGTGTAAAATGTGTCCTGTGCGTGCAGTAAGCATTTTCAAAATCTTTATGGGAAGTCGGTTAGCTTGCCGTAAAGGGTCCGAAGGAGGGACGGAATGGAGAAAAGGCTTGCTGACGACCGCGGAGTTGTTATTCCGAGAGCTGCTGCTGCTACTTTCCCAGACTAGATCAGTATCACTATTTCTTGAAGCAGAAGCAGAGGGCGATGTGATCATGACCCAATTCTCATGTATTTTGTTGGTATTTCATTTATCAGATTCATAAATAAAAACTACGCCGTAATCTTCTTTCGAATAGCAGAAATAAAGATAAATAGTATAATCCGTGTGGAGCAGAGCGCGAGGTTATCGCAGATCCGGAGCCGCGTGTGACACCACAGGCATAGCGCGCGCTCTGTCTCTTCCCGTAGGTCCGCGCGCTTGTCCTCCCAAACCAAGAACTGGTAGAAATTTTCACTTCAAAAGCATCTGAATTAGTCCGAGATTAAAGCCCTTGCCGCCTTCCAATCAAATGGGACCCCGAGGTGATTGGAGGGTCAAGGGGATGTGACGTTCCTCCTTCTGTAAGCGCCTCTATTTTGACAACTTGGGGGAGGAGATTTTGCGCAATATGTAGGTTGTCGTACACGCCGCTGCCTCTGTCAAATAAATGAGATTTAAACTGCTCGTTATTCATTTTCACGAACAGATTACTGTGGATTCGCCATCTTTTTAAAAGATGAAAAAAATAATAGTAATTCCCCTTTAATTGTCTCTTTTGCATGGTTTTATAAGATTAAGCCTCACTTTTATTGATTATAATTAAAACCATAAAAAAAAAGTTTGTTAGATTTATTGTTTTTAATTATAGCCTACACCCGTATTTTAGGAACCTTCTAGCCGTTTGGTTTAATAGCCTACTTTTTGTAAAACGAAGTTGTTGTGTTGTGTGCGTTTAGTCTTTTTTTTTTACACTGTTAAGCCAACCTTATTCGAGTGGGCAGAAAAAAAAATCAAACCATAAACACAAGATCAACGTGTAGTGTTCGAATTCCCCAATCAGACAAGCGTTGACAAGAGCAGACCAATGCAGTGATAGAGGGATGTGAATGTCACATGTTTTCAATATAATATACACCGCCCTTCTATTTCTATCCCCACCCCTCCGTCAACTGTCAATTCTGCTCGACCGCAATCAATCAGTTATTTGTCAGTTGCTGTCAATCCTTTTCTTACTTCACGTCAGCTTTTGAAGCTGATTATGTGCCGCGAGTGACGGAGAAAAGGGCAAAAGCAGCATCCCGGAGAAGAGTCACTTAATTTGAGGGGCATGCTTTATTCGGTTTGGAAAGGTTTTGGTTTAAAACTGCGGTTCGACAAGACCCTATTCCCCGTGTTTAGCTTATTTTCAATTGGGGGCAGAAATAGAAAATCAACCACTGGTCATTTATCCTGTAAGGCTACAGCTGCTAAGTAAAACAACCCAGTTTTTTAATTTTTGAAGTATTTTTGACGACCTTTTTGGCTGATGTAAATATGCATATATATCCCATTTTATTATTTTACTTCTAAAAAGTTCGAAAACAACACGAGCAAATAATGATTAATTTATTTGCTTACTGTGTAAGCTATGCAGCTATTTTTTTATTTGCAGGCTGCCTGTTGTCATATTTTACGTACATAATCGTGTGTTTAATTAGTTATTAATTTTGTTTTCACTTATTTATATATACTGAATTAAAAAGAACAAAGTAGAATGTTGGACTGCACGAGCAGCAAGAACTGTTTTAAACATGCTGAGACTAAGTTTCAGACAGGTGTACATGATAGCTATTTCAAATGACATTTTCCTCGTCTCACATGCAGTTTCAGGTTTTTCCGGACCTGTGTTTTTCCTCAAATGTGAACTTCGCTAGTATCACACTGCCTCAGGCAAAAACCAACAAAACTTTAACTCACTTGGAATGTTAAGAAACAAGTATACAATAATAATAAAAAGTCTTTTCCATTCATGTCAACAAAATTTTATTTACACACAATAAAATTATTCACTTTATTTGACAATACCAAAAGACATAAAAGAAAGAGAAATGGTCTGTCAGACCTTTGAGAAAAGAAGTTTAAAATGCCTTGAACTATTCACCGCTGAGACGGCTAATCAGTATTGAGGCTCCGGGGCAATCGGGCAGCTTTTCAATGCGCTTTGCCTTTCATCTCTCACTGGATGGAGGCGCTCAATTAAAAGCCTATCAGTTTGTAAGTAAATCAACGCCTATCAAAGTTGTCACATCAAACAAAACGATTATTATTGCAACCCGCCTCCACCATTAATCTCTTTCTGCGGTAATCCGCTTGACAGGTCATCTAGGAGAGCAAGAAAACCTGGAGTGGACAGTCATCAGCGTGAAAGAAATGTATATTTTGTTGGAGTATCTTAGACACATTGAAAGAGATAACGCTGATCTATGACAAACAATAAACTTTGCCCTACTTGGCAATTAAATCCTAAAGCGCCGTTTTATTTAACACGCTCAAATCTCTCTATACACACACAACATCTCACCCCTATTCTTCGTAAAAAACAATATTGTTTAAATTTTCCAAGTGCATCTAACTTTTAAAATAGAAAACTTTTTTTTTATTATTATTGTAAAAGCCTATAAAACCGTGGCTTTATAAACGTGTGAGGCAATTATTCATCCTATCTCACGCTCTCTACACACACTCTCTAAAAATCAATATTTACTGATTGCATTTGGCTTTTGTAACGTAGTTTGCGTGTCCTAATATTTAGGAAGTAAGAATTATTTAGCCATATAACACGCAGGCCTTGCTCGAACGCATGCACATAGTTTGCCTAGCCTATAATTTTGAAAACCAGTTTGAAACAAATAGGAAAAAATAGAATTTATTATTGTAAGGCAATAACATTACGTATTTGTATACGTTTTTGCAAATAGTGGAAAGACTACTGTATCACTCCCTTTGCTAATACAACACACATTCAAACAGACACTAGTGTTGATATCGGCCATTTTAAACAAGCTGAACGCAGGATCTTTCTTTAGTATGTAAAGATATGTGTGGCTGTTTTCTGCACAAGCTGTCAGCGCGTGACACACTGCGTGAGTTATTAGGGCAGAGAAGGGTAACCATAAATTTTCAGCATCGGGCAAAAAAAAATTTCTTTATTGTCTGCATGACGAATGAGCTTCTGAACCAGATACCAAACACTCGGTATTACCCTTAAACGGGAACATATTTTTGTAACGGGGTCATAATTCATATTATTTAAATGCAAATGTTGTTTCATATATTTCATATCGTCATGTTTATGCATGACTAAATATAGTCATTTACAGAGCTGCCTAAAGCAGCCGAAAAACACTTGTGCAAAACATTTTCTGTAGTCAAAGTTAAGGACATTACGATTTATCAAAATAACCAATAACGCATTTCACACTGATCTCCCCCCCCACCCCAAAGTTACAAATAAATTTGAAAAGGATGCAGACATTAAGTGATGGGTAAAGCAGCTTAGTCAAAGTAAGCAACACAAAATCAGTTCCAATAAAATACAGTGTTTATTAAAATTTTAGTGCTTAGAAAAACTCACATAAGTACACTGCGGAAATTCAACCAACTCTTATATTCTTTAAAAAGGAGAATAGCTCATTTTGCGTAACGTTTAGACTGCAGAGCGTTTTAGTCCGATTCCTTTCTTTCAACGCATTCATGAAAATAACCAGAATAATAAAAAACGTCTCTTCTTTCATAAACGTTAAACATGCATTAAAAAGCATTTCCTATCATAAGCTTTGGTAAAAGAGACTACAATGAACCACTTTACCTGAAATTACACAAACGCGCTCCGATGCGTTACGACAGGTATGAACATTTACAGGCACAATCCTTTTATTTTCTATAAAGATGATCATTTAATTACATTTCCAATGGCGTCCTATGAAGCACATTTCAGAAGCCTAAATAAGTAAATACTTTATTCTAGTGCGCTACCGCGAGCATAAGATACGAGATCCTACTTGTCTCCACACAGTCTGAGCGTCCAAAACTTCCGCCTGTGGGAGGAGCCGCGGTGACGTCACCGCGCTCCCCGCCAAAGCGTTTGTGTCTCTCTCATTCTGCTTGTCCTGTGATACAACGCTAACAATAAAGCTATTTTAACTCAGGCGATTACATGAGCACACGACTGGGACTGTTAAATATGATTATCTTGATTATAACACAGTGAAATATGACTTTTGAGTCATTATGCGTTGTTAAACACAGCTACACTGCCCCAACTTCCAGTGATTAAAACTGTTACTTTTCAAATGAGAGCTGTCTGTATTGCTAGCAGCAATGCTACTCACCACTATTTTCACTAAACATCCTCGTGAAGATGTAATGAGCAGCTGAAACAGATTTGAGCAGTTGAACGGTAGCGCGTGCTTCCGTCCTAGATCAGCTGACACGAGCACGCGGAAGAAGTCAAGCTTCATTCGGAGCGTAGTTTAAAAGTTTATTTTATAAACATAAAGAACACGTTTCAGTCGTATGAGCTGAAAAACTTTTGTGGTGGTCCTCGTTTGATGCTACTTTCCTTCTGAACTGTCATTTGACTACAATGGCATACAACGACTCAATGGTTGTTGTGAATGGAAGTCAGGTAAGTGAAATACTGAAAACACGCTGTCCTGTGACCTGTATTATGTATTCAACCAGTAGACACCAACACCACAAAGTGTGCGTTTGTTTTTTTGTTTTTTTTTGTCAAGCCATGCAGTTTCATATAGGTAAAACCGGAGGATAGGCTATATTTAACTTACATATATTTTCTGTGTCGCAAGACAACTCTTGTCAAAAGTATTATTGCAAATATTTATTAAAACTGCTTAAATTGTTGTTGACTAACATAATAACAGTGGTTTAATTCACACAACAGTTGTATGTGAATTATTAATTGTCACAAATGCATTTTTTTTCATCTCCATCATTTCAGTATGTCTATTTCTTGTCTAGTATATTTCTTGAAGGAACAATAATTCAGGGTACCAGCTGTGCAATAATAGTTATATCCTTTCCTCTCTCCGTTGCATTGATGCAGGTGTCTTGCATTGGGCATGATTGGGAAGACATTCCAGATTTTCTTGGGGCAAAATGTGGAGAAGTGGCAAGAAGATTAGATCTCAGCTTCAACCAATTGAGGTAAGTTACTGTTTGTGTCTGAATGTTACAGGAAGTCTGCGATGATGGGAGACGGCGATGACAAGCATGGCACCTATTATGCACCTGCTAGATTCCCATATGCATCTGAGAAGGGAGAGACATCATTTTTCTCATAGGTTTTGCAAAAGGACTTTTCCGGAAAGACTGAGAATCATCATTATGGGTAGTTTTTGTATGCCATGGTATATTTTTAGTACACTTCTGCACTTTTAAGTGTTGGTTGCAGTTGTTGGCAATGCACATAAAATAATTCATATTTCATTTCATTGTTTCATTATTAAATATGCAACATTAGGCTCATGTTGGTTGAGAAAGCCCCTGTGTGAAGTATGTTTCTATCATGCCAAAAATTCTAGAACATTGTCATAAATGACAGGATCTTAACTTAACAACATCTCTGACTCAATCTACCTGTCGCGCATACAGTCACACCTCTGCATTATGTGCAATTTAATACATGCATTATGTGCATTACATCGTCAGCCGTGTCATTGAGACATCATAGAACGGCGGGTAAAGTAGCGGCGTGCCATGCTGTGGCCAGATAAAAAGCCTGATCAATAAATGTGACATGTTAATGCTGAGCAAATAGAATAAAAGATTCCTTTGACAGGACATGAAGAAGCACCTTGTGGCAGCTGGGGAGGGGGATGCCATTTCACCAGCAGGACTAGCAAAGCTGATCTGACAACTAAAAGAGAGGAGATGATGGTTATAAGGTGCCTTTGTTTCAGACTTCTTTTCTTGACCTGTCAGGCCTTGAAGGACTCTGAATGGGCCTCTTTTTGTCATGTGAAAATTGTCGTCTTGAGGCAGTTATCTGTGCTGAAAATGTGGATTCTTCCATTTAATTGATTCGCTTTGCACTGGAGTCTGTCACATTAATAATTGCCAAATCCTGCGCTGCTTCAATGTGTCGCACTTAAATGCATGCTTATCGGCGCATTAATATTCCTAATGAGCATTTGTGACCTGGATGAAAACTGTAGAACTCAGAACTATCGATATTCAGGTGTGAAATGTTGTCACGTACGTTATATGTCGGCTATCATATGCACAAGTTGTATAAAGTGCTATACGGACAGTTGTACTTGTTTCTTTGGACAGCATGAATTCACAAAGCTAGTGGTTTGTCTTGGTGTTTATTCTTTAATGCAATGCTCTTCATTGCATCAGTTTCTTCTGTAATGTTTCCTAATAGTTTCACCATTCACATAGTAGTGAAATATGCAGGGTTGCTACAAATAGAAACGCTTGCACTCTGGTTTATTGCCTTTGCTTAGCCATTATGCTATCATCAAATCATTTAGAACTTTTTATGTATAGGATAATTAACAGAATAGTTGGAAACATCAATAGGCTATTAATGGGAATGCTGCTGGAACAATGTTGTGTTCATTGTCTTTCCATTAAAACACTGCAGGATTTACATTATCCATGAAGTGACGTGCATGCAGAAGAGTGAGGTTTTACTACTTATGTTTTAGAATAACCCCAGTCTTGTTCACTTAGAGTCACACTGCCAATAAAGATGATTTTTGGCAACGGGGCTTGTCAGCGGAAAGCCTCCCTCTCTGACATCTGTATGTACAAATCAAACGCAGAATGCCAAAGCTGGCTCTGAAATCATTTTCTTTTTTACCACTTCAAGGAGCCTTTGAGTAGAACAGAAGGTTCTGTCACTGAAGCTGTTTTGGTCATATGCTTTGTTGGGGTTAGGGTTACATTCAGTGTGAAATTTAATTTATAAAGAAGCATGTGATCAGAATAAAGTGAGGATGTGGCCTACAGTCAGGATTTCACTGCTGCTTCTGCTGTGTTCACACAAAGACCCCACAGTAAGAAGTTAATAGACAGACATCCTGCCCTCTAGCATGAGGACTTAAATATGTGAACATGACAAAGTGATGGAAAGGTTCTTTTGTTGTCCTCAGGGCTGCCACAAGACAATCTGGGTCATCCAGAAATGAACATTAATACAGGATGTGTCACAGTAGTCATCTCCATTGACTAGTTTTGTATTTTAGTATTAGATTTTTATTTTTTTTAAGCAATAGTTTGCAAGGCAAATCCCTATTTGATTATGTCTTTTAAAAGGATGCTTCACTCAGAAATTTGGCCATTGTGTTGCCATGAATGTTGTATTGTACTGTTTGTAAAGTTAAAAACAAGTAAACTTGAAACAGTGCATCTTGAGATATGTGCATCCTGTTTCTTTTGTTCAGTTGTTTTTTTTTTTTTTTTTATTCAGTTGTCCTATTTGGACAGAAATGTGTATGATTAGGGTGAGGTGAGGCCAAAGCAAGCCCTATTTACTGCTTATTCAAATGAATAGTCAACTTAAATTTTCACCATTTTCTCACCCTTATGTTGTTTCAAACTTTCTTCATTCTGTTGAACACAAAATATATAAGGAGTTAGTTTGCAAAAACGGATAACTCCTTTTTTTTTGTGTGTAAAATCATGATTTTTCATTGTGCAAAAAACCCCAAAATGTCTAACTAGCAGAATAAAACACAACAAGAACATAACATAATAAAACAACATTATTTTTGAACATTTAAAAAAACTTAATTATCTTTTTTTGCAAATAAACTCTTCATGTTTTATGTTAATTTATTATATCAAATAGCACTATAATAGTAATTGTTTATCATATAGTAATATTTTGCATTATATGTATTTATTGTAATGAAAATGTAAATGACAATTACACAATTTAAGTAATTCTTTTTTTGTATGCAATTCAAAATTTAGATATGCATCGGCCAAATCTCAGACTGCCTAATATGATGAAATGTATAATGAAATATTTTGTTGTATGTTATGGATTACATCATGATACCTGTAATGATCAGTTAATAGAGTCAAAATTCAGTCATGATTTTGAGAACTTTCTAAATGGAGGTTAGATGTTCAGTAAGAAGACATAGTCATCACAGTGATGTACCACAGCACAAAACCATGTGCACATATGCAGGCTATGTTACCTGATGTGAGAGGTGTCAGAGGAAATCTCTGCGAATGCACATGTGAAATCACATTCAGTTTATCAGACCTTTCACAAGGTGCCTTTTGTGTGGCTTTAACATTGAGTTGGTATGAAGGTGAAACAGTACCTTTCTCAAGACTAGCCATGAAAAGGTATTAGATCATTGACAGAAGTAGTAATCCCAGGTCGGGGATTGCTGTCAAAGTGTCCCCTCCAGTGTCCTAGACATGCGTGGCTTTGTGGTGAGTGGATGGTGAAAGCAAAGGGAATGTTATTGTCTTGTCTGGTCCTGTCCAGATGAGGGGTAAACATGATGGCCCTCAGTCATGCAGAGGAACGAAGCGGCCGTGAATTCCTCCTCGGTGTCACTTTCTGTCTAGGAGGTCCGACAGTCTGTCATCAGATTCAGCTTATTACGCCACCTTACATATGAGCCAACAGCCAAATCAAGGCGAATATATTTCAAAGGAAAACTGTTATAAGTTGCATGAAGCTTGAATGTAAAAATCAGGCATCCAACAGCATTTAAAATGATGCTCATAATTGCACAGCTGGACTCGAGGTCTTGAAATTTGAGATGGCTAGTTATCATCCAATGCGTAAGATTTTCCGCATTAACTCGCGCAAAAAGCCACGCTCACCTGCGTATACGTCTTGAAGGCAAATCAAATATGCTAACTTGCATTTTCAAATGGAGCCGCTTTAAATGTAGACAGCCTGTCACAATGAGACGCAAGTAGTCTGATGAAAATGGAACAAAGAAGACAAAGTACGGTGGCTGGGTACACCGAGAAATGAAATATAACCTTGTATGGACTGTCAGCAATGTCGTTTTATATTCATATCTAAAGCACATTATAGTATTACACTCCAGCTCATGCTTCACTCATCTGTCTCTCTTCATTCGTCATGGGCGAGACTTTGTCTTTCAAGCCCCCGCGCGCCAACACCAGAAGGCTCCTGTTAATTGACAAATGAGAGCCTGCGACATGAAGTGCTCCCTCAACATCAGAGCAAGGTGGAGTCTCCTTTTTGATGGGGCTATTATTGGCATAAGCCAGTAAAACGCATCGCTCTTCGCCGAAATGAGAAGTGACAACGGTAGAAGGGCCTGTCATTGTCTTCCGGGTGTGTTCAATCTACGGCTGTGCCAGTATGTAGATAAAATGTCAGTTAAGAGTACGAGGGAGAAACTGTCGAAATGAAGTCGTCAAATCACTTAGCCCGCAGAGGGTATGGAAATTGATGCTTTTGTGGAAATGAGAATTTTCCATATCTGATCTATCAGGCTTATTTAGCGCTAATATTTGGGAACAGCTCGGGCTGTTTGGCTTGCATTAGAAGAGGATGCTGCGTTGCTCTAGCCCTGTCTAGTTTGTTAGACGGACACAAGTGGCGGAAATGGAATTTATGCATTTTCATTCAGGCTGCCGCTCTTATAAATCAGCTATGAAGCAATAAAATCTCATTTAATTTCTCCCGGCGAATTTGTACCTCTCTGATTGCTTCAAGAGAGGATGAGCTGACAGGCAAAATTGTGAGAATACAGAGAAACCATTTTGGATGCATTATAGTTGACATGTTTGTTACTTGCTGCTTTGCTAATGGATAATTTAAATAAGTTTAGTGTGTGGTGGGTGGCTGTGCATTTTTGTTCCACTGTGAAGATATGACCCAGTTACGATAAAGGGAATTATTTTAAGGTCAAAGCAAACATGACTTTAACGAAAGAGAGAATTTCTGGTGGAGCGAGACCTTGACCAATTTGTTTTTGGTCCTGATCTGTAAGTTGCATCATTATGATTTATGCATTGCTATCTGTTAGTCATCACTTTAAAAGTAAAAAAAAAAATTATTATTTTTTTTTTTTCAGATAGTGGAAAAAAAGTGCATTTATACTTTAATAAAAAAGATATTTAATTACCTGCATCACGTGCACTTGGACTCAGCTATGCAAAAACTTATTTTTTTTTTTGCAAAAATTTTAACTTTCTCACTGCTATACCTCCATTGCCATGCACTTCCAGTTATCGCTCATCTTTACAATTTTGCTGTTTTCACAGCAAAAGGAAGGCATGCCAATCTTGTCTTGGTATTTCCAGCCGTTTCTAATGTAGATGGCCTTAGCTTGAGAAGCCACACGTCTGTGTCTCTATTGCGTGGCAGCATAAACTGAACAGTATAAACAGAACTGTGCTTGATTGCCCCGGGAAGAATAAAATCCAGTTGATGTGCAGTATCTCTGCGGCCGCCAAAACAGGCACCATCGTCTGTCCGGCCAACGAGAGGGGAACATCATCAAGTCCTACCAAATTAGTTTTGAAAAGTTCTTGCGGGCAAATCATGCTTTCTGTATTTTGGTTAGATGACAATCTTGTATCTGATAAAAAAACATTTTCTTCCACATGTTACTGCCAAACCACGGCAATATGGTATTCGTTTAGAGGTCTGTCCTCCTGTCCCGTCTGGATGGCAAACGTTAAAGCACAGGTATGAATGTAGAGTCTTGAACCGCAGGCTTAAGGACCCACTAAATGAGAAAAGCTTTCAAGATGCTTTCTGGTAGATGTTGTTATAATGAAATGTCTCTAAATCTCATTTCTAATTCAACTTTCCAGAAACGTTCCTTGTTGAGTGGTGGAAAGGTCTACGCTTTGTCAAACGATCACTAATCACCCAGTGTTTATCTCACAAACCACCTAGATTGTAAATGTCAGCTCTTACTGCTGACTTGTGTACTTTTGCTTTTGAAATAATGCTCTCAAGACTGCTGCTCTGACATCTCGAATAAATGAACGGCTTCATTGTTGTAGATGTTTATTCCACAAAAAAAAAGTACAAAATGATTTTACATGGCTTTCCAATATCGTCTTCACCTATCGGAAATGGCAATAAATGTTCTGCCAAAACAGTCATTCTATTCTGAGCGTAAATCACAGTTGTGCTGTTCTGGTGCAACAAAAGAGCCCTGATGGCAAAAGAATTATCTTTAAATCATTATCAGCATTTCCATCAGCCAAATATCTGTTCAGGTCGTGCTGAACAGCCCATCCAGGCGCATCTCAAACTGCCGGCCTTGAATGGAAGGGAACGTCTTTATGTTCTCTTTTTGTTCAAATTAAATATATATTGGGCACGGGCGTCATTCTCTCTATAACTGCATCCCTGTTTTATTGTATACCCAAAGACGAATGGTGCGCCTGTGACATAGTGATTTACAGGCCCTCAGTTTTCTGTGGCAGGGCTTTAGAGAGGATAGCTGACATCCAGCCAGCACTTTGGAGGGGTAGAATAAAAGCTGACGTTTTATTGGCTTTAAGGAAGAGAGAATAGGAAGGCCGGTCACACAGGGGAGAATAATAGTTTCTGTACTTTATTTTTCTCAGGCCCTGCCAGCTGTCACGGAGCCCCCCAAAAACGGAGGGGAAATTTATAGGGTATTATTTAGAGACATGTCAGCGGTAATGACTACAGCTATGATTTCAATTATCACCCACTAAATGTAGCTTAATTCACTGTGTTGGTGAAGCTAATGAGTGAGCCTGACATCATTTTTCAAAAACTCGATACCGTGCTATTTTAATATTTTATGTTGACCGTTGGTTTAATTTTCCTCCCTCACGTTTGGCATCGAGGAAGGCTCGGTCCCTCATGGGCCGTTGTACCGTCAGCATTATGTAGTTCAAAGTCTTCCCAGGGATATATTTTTCCATTGACAGAAATCCAATTAGTTTTAGTACACAGTCTGGCTGAATAAAAAGACTCTTAAAATCTACAATATGTTTCCTTAGCGCTTTAGCAGAGCACAAACCCGGTGATGGATTTTTATAGCCTGACCTGATGGGGCCCTGCATGGCAGACATGCCTGACTCCCTTCCTCTGTTTTGACATGTTTAGAAACAAACGAGTTAGACATCATTCTCTCTTCGCTTTGGAAAGCAGTCCGTCAATATCGCGTCGAGTTCGGGTTCTCATTCATGCTGATTGATTCTCGCCAAGCTTAATCCACAAATGGCTTTAACATCATGCTAATGAAGAAGGATGTTTAATTCGTCGCTGGCATGTTTATTGAAACGCTATTTGTGCTGTTTGACCTGCGACTGGAGCGCCGGAGTACGACCCACGGCTGGCATCTGGGCTGCTGGTATGATGTGGGTTACAGGCGGAGCTACAGGCCTAACGTTAAATCTGTGTTAGTCCATGGTTCGCTGCCAGTTTACGTCCTTTATCACGCAAAGCCATCTCGCTGATTAATGATGTAAGCAACTCGCAGGCATGGAACTTATTAGTGCTTTGAAGCAAAAAAGAGCCTGCCATACTTTAACTTCCCCCTGGACGTTTCCCAAAGGGAAAAAAAAAGGAGGTTAGCAGTTTGGAAACGGAACAAAGGATTCCCCCTCGGTACTATCCTCTCCATGTGCTTGCACCATGACACTTTGTCTCCCACAGTGTCTCCTAGCGAGCCGGTTCTGAAAAGCGAAGACAGATACGCTGGCTTTATCTTGCCAAGATTTGAAAAGAAGATTGTAGCGCCTTCTTATGTTTTGAAGTTTGGGGGCAGTTCTTCAACTGGGCGCTGTGATAAATGTTAACGCTGTGTGAATTTGTCCAGCCACCATAAAACACACTGTGAACCCTGTCGTTAGGAATTTACCCTTCCAAGCACTCGTCATTATTAGAAAATATTTGCCGTAACAGTTTGCGGATAGATGCTGCCCAGAATAATAAGTCAGCCACAGTGTTATGATTTCTGTTAAACAGTGGTGTGCCACCTGGAGAGTGATGAACTAGAGGGTACTATCCAAATCGCTTGCTTTGCAAACGTGTACCATCCCAGTTTTTTTTCTCTTGGCCAGCATACCAAAACCATACAGGGGTTTAAACAGCTGCTGCACATTTTGAACACAGCTGCAACACATTTCCCCCGCACATTTCAGAGTCGCTTAGAGCTTTTTCACAGCTAAAGCACGTAACAACTATGTGCGTCCTTAAACACAACACTGTATGGAAAATGGGCATGTTCATCCAATAGCATTTTTAATAATGGGGTGTGTCATGGGGGGAGCATTTTTAACCAGTTAGCAACTAACATTATCATTCTCTGCTGGATTTTTTTTATTTTGTTCCTACATTATTGATAACAATCTCAGCAAATTATCAGATTGAATGAATTTGATTTGAAGTTTTATTGCACATACTCTGAAAAATATGTTTTCCCCCATTTACTAAACCTTGAAACTATTTAGTGTGGTATTGTTTTTTTTTTTTTGCGTGTATTAACTTTTACAGTGCAGAAAAAGATTGTCATTGCATTTCTTATCAAAACTGATAAATTGTTTAAATGTTATTCCAAAATAAGTATTTTTCTTTTTTTTTTAATTCAGTCAACATGCAACATGACGTTATTGATCATCATCCTTTGTGACATGCAAAAATGCTGTTTTATAATATTTAATATCACTAGATGGTGTCTGTAGCTGTTATATGTGGCGTCTTTGTAGTATACTCACCTAAGCATAATGGTTTTAATTTTTCAATAGCCAACAAATACAAAAATTTGGCACTCATTAGAATTGATCATGGACATGAATTTTGAACTCTGGAAAAGATCCGTGATCTGCTCAAATGCTGAATTGCAATGATTTAATTTAATACATAAATTTTACTAAACTGGATTAACAGTATAAATATATATATTTTTTTTCTTTACCTATGTACCACATACTGGTCCTGTAAACAGTGTCACATGAAACAAAAGTGGTAAACAGGCATTGTTTACATCTCAGGCAGGAGTCTGCTATTATCTGGATATTTGGTGATGCTTAAGGCATTTTTCCCTCTTGGCTCTTAGACTGCTTTGGTCTTGAGGAAAGAGTTGTCTTTTTGTGTCTGGGTCTGTTGGTCTTCAGAGTCTGTTTCAGAACTGAGAGCGTGAGCATCAAAATGCCCAACGCTGGAGGAGAGGGAGGAGGTGGGATATCCTCATGAGCCTACTTTCTCAGACAGACAGCCTAGACTGCCCCTACACTGGCAGTGTGCGTCTGATCTGAGGAGAGTTTGCGTCAATAAGATAAAGGGGTTCGGGTGAAATCCCTTTACTGGACCTTCTACAAGAGCTCTCGCTGGCACTGAAGGGAAGGAAGACTGACGTAGACTGTCTTGTTCCTGTTTTTTGGCTTGCATATTCATAGATTCTGCCTACTACCCTAAATAGTCATAGTCTTCAGCGTCCGAATTATCATGTAACCGTAAGAGTGACCAGTTTGTATTTTTACACCACAAGTTGTTGTGTTCTGCACAGGAGTCTTGAATCAAAAATGATAGATTTGGGTGTTGGGTCTCCCAAAATGAGGTATATAAGGAAACTACACAAGCAAACAATTTTTTTTTTAAGAACATCCTTTACATCTTGTCTATAGTCAATTCAATTCAATTCAGTTCAAGTTTTAGACGTTTCTTCTTTAAAATACCAGTCTCTAGTCTTGTTTTAAGGTTTTGTTTAGAAACAAACATGCTAGCTTATATGATCTGGAGCTTTATGTATTCAAAAGACAGAAGTTTTCTGTCTTCATTCTTCATTCGCATGTGAAGTTCGCTTCACAACAAACACGAATTTGCATCATGGGAGGTTCTTCTGCCAGGTGGTTCCAGCCTCTATAGTGGTTAAACATCAGGTACAATTCATTTTGGGTATATCTATAATAGGCAAACTTTGGTTTAATAAATCTAGTATTTATTTCCTTATAATTCCTATTTCTGTTAAAGTACGAAGATGTATCGTACAGCTCCTCCACATACAGAGAAGATGATTTCATCCACCATAGTTTCGTAATTCTGACTCTGCTTGCTAGTAATCACTTCACTACCAGAGCAAGCTCCTGATTGGTTGCGATTGGCGAATCACGCCGCAGGATGTGTAGTCGCGTCTTTGCATTGACTTAACAGGAAAATCACTCACACTTTGCGCTTTATTCGCGTCTGGTGTAACCGCACCATTAAAATATTTAATGAATTTAGGTTAAGCACATATTGTCTTCCATCAAATCAGTCACAACTAAAATATTGTTTACACTTTTATTACAGTAATATATGCAGTCAGTGCCTTTTGAAGTGTTTTAGATTTATTTATTAAAAGAGCCACCATACATACATAGTGCTTTAAGCCTTTTTTATTTTAAAGTGAAAAAAGTTCTATGTAAGTCCCTGGGTCTCTGTCATATATATATATATATATATATATA
>JAUCMS010000022.1:636396-653177 GCA_032357445.1 Enteromius radiatus | reverse complement strand
ATTTATAATATATTTAAGATCTGCTTTTCTAGTAGATGTATCAGCCATCAAACAGGGGTCTAGGCGAAAGAAAGCTTTACTTCCTTGTGTCTGAACTGCGCTACTGGGCTCTGAGCTCTCGATAAGACCATGCTGAGGACGTTATGGCTTCAAAGCTTGCCACTCAGTGTACAGAATTGGGTGCTTTGAGCTGTTTGGGGTATGATGCTGTGTTTCACTCCGCACCATGTCAGTGTGTTAGAAAGTTCAGTGCAAGTTTTTCCTGCATTTCTTGAATCATTCTGAAAGTTTAATTTAGTGTGCAAAATGAAGAAGATTAATAGAGTGGAGTTGCATGTTGATTTTTCACACAGTGAAAAAGTAAAAGTCTCGCCGTGGATCCCTAGCTCGTTTTGTGAAGTCACACACCATGACCACACATCTTTGTCCAGCGTGCTGGAGGTATAAATGCCATGTTCTCTCTATAGAATCGTAGTCACAACCGGTTGGTGGTGTGTTGCAAATGTGGATCCTTCGACAAGCCAGGCAGGCAGTTTAAATTAATTATTAGCTTTATAGCAGCCCCTCAGGCCGTGCTGAGGCAGCTGAGCCCTAAAGGGGGCTAATCCGGCCCTGCTTTACAGAAAATCAATGCTGGCCTTTGGTGTTGGCATGCCATCCGGGTATGGGGACACATGTCAGATAACTCCTGATTTTTTTATGAGGTGTGTTTTGAAGTTGTAAAACCAATGGGAGGTAGCTGGAGGTGCTAAAAATGAAAAGAATATCCGGAAGCTACGAAAGGACAGCCATGTTTCTTACGAGGGTGTGACAAGTATTAATGAAAAATGCAGAATGAATTAAATAAAAATTGAGTTTTGCTTGAACTACGGGAGATATGAATTGGCACGGAGCTGGATGACGCTATATGGAGTCAACATTACAATATTAGCTTTCTTTCATGTTCCACTTTGAGTTTGCTCATAACTTCATTTCTCACCTCTTATTTAATGTATTTAGAATATATCTGTACTTCTATCTCTAAATCATTTATTAGGAAGCAGAAGATCTTTTCTTTTCAACACTTAGAGGTTACTGTTGGTACTTGATAGTGGCATTTTACAGTTGCTAAAGTAACTGTCTGAAATGATAATGCATTTCATAATGTGCTGCATTGCATTACTGCTTTCTCTGTGGAGAAGAGTGCTTTCATGGTTTCGTCAGACTAAACTTCTGCTGGCATAATCTTTGGATCAAACGTACATGGAAAGACTATTACATCAAACATTTAGTCAGGAGTGATTTGTGATTCAAGTGAAAGTCAAACAGGAGACCATGAAAGTGTCTTATGTGTTACGAGTTCTCATTTTTAAAGGAATAGTTCGCCTAAAAATGAAAAATCTGTCTGCATTTACTTTGCAAACCCTGGTGACTTACTTTCTTCCTTGGAACACAGAAGGAGTTATTTATAGCAGATGTTAAAGCTGTTCCTTTCCATAGAACGATCAGTTAATGGTTACCTTTTTTCAGTGACTGATGACCTTTGGTTTCATTTCCTTTTTGGCAGCTTTCTCAAACAAAGCCTATCATATGGCTGTAGAGTACTCTGTATATGAGTATATGAGACAGTCATTGGTCCCCATCCACTTTCATCGCATGCAAGAGAGATGCTTGGACAGTCTGCTAAATGTCTGCTTGTGTATTCCACAGAAAAAAAGTCACACGGTTTAGTAACAACGCAAGGGTGAGTAAAATGAGCCTTTCCCTTTAAAAGAAGTTACAACTGCATTCATATGCATATCACTTTATTCATGAGTGCTCAGGCCCAGGTAAGTGTCCAGTTCAGGTAGACAGACACTCAATGTCTAGTGTAAGCTTTGAGCCCCCTCCTTCAAGCCTGGCTTGTGTTCATCCAAAGGTGTTATTTCTCATCCTGCCCTTCTCTTGCCATGCTGAAAGCTTCCTGGCTACAGCTCCTGTGGAGGTGCTGTTATCCTTTGGACACATGCGGTGGATGTTTCTCCCAGCGGCTCAGCAAGAGGCCTCTCGTTATCTCAGGGGAAGCCCTCTAGCTCATCTGAGGGGGAGCATCCTCTCAAATCCCAAACGAGGGTTCACCATGTCCCCTCCCCACCTTTCTTCACACTCTCCACCCCCGCTGGCCCTCGCGATCCCGGACACCTCCTGCATCTCTAATCCTTACACACAGCGTTTGCTTTTCCTGAGTCTGTCTCTGCCCATCAGCAGCAACAATGAAAAGAATGGAATTTGTGTTCATTTTTTTTCTCTTTCTGTTGAGGTGATAGGTGACATGTTGAAAGTGTAGCTACAAGGCAGGTCTTCATCCTTCTGAACTGAACTAAATTGAGTATGCCTTTTAAATTCCAATTCGGTTTGAATTGAAGTGCCAAATGGGAAACACAATTGTTGTTTAAATTAAAGTAGAATTCAAATATAACACTCCTAATAATAAATGTTGCAAAATTGGCTGTTTTTCTTCTGCTCTTCTTTTTCTTCCTCGCACTCTTTTTTTTTTTTTTTTTTTTGATGCTATTTTCTTTTTGCTATGCTTTACTGTATATTCTACTTTTTCTATGTATTTGTATTGTCCATGTAGGTTATGTTTGTTCCCCTTCGACTATGTCATTCTTGAGAGGTGTAAACAAAGTAAGATTTTCACTGTACTCTAGCACATATAACAAAAAAGCTCTAGAATCTTTCATCTTGAAAAAGAACCTTTCTGGGAACCTTCCAGAACACCGTTCTTTCTCAGTGGGATCAACTTATAATTTTAAGAGCCGTTTTGAATTGAAAGTCTCCATAAATGTTGTTCAAACACTTATTGATGCCAATAAGGAACCCTTTGTGCTTTTTAAATAAATAAAAGAAATTATGCACTGAGATCAAGCACTGAGATTTTGGCATCGTGACAAAGTCAGTCGAAAGCAAAGAAAATAAAATAAATCCAGTTTGGTGTCACACAAAATTCTTCTTCGATGCTCGAGCCGTTTTCTGACGGTGAAGCTCATGGACCAGTATATAGGTTATGCTATACATCCACGCGAAACATCAAAATAACGTTCCTTTGTTTCTATATGAAGACAAATATCATCGCCTGCCCTTGTTCGTACATATTATTTTGTGCTACTCTCTTTAGAGTGGAAAGCTGGAACTGATGCATTATCCTAGTGAATCCATCTTTCACCCAACACAATGAATAATGGAGAAATGTGACAAACGGCCAAAAAAGCGATAGGGAAAGGCTCATGAATGGAATTAAGGAGAATGATGCAACTCGGCAAGGCTCTCCATCAAGAGCGCTGCGGCCCATAGATCATTTTATATTTAACTGAGACTAGAGGAGCTTTTGGATATTAAACAGGACTTTGAGTTTGTTCAGCTGGGCCTCTTCCTCCGCATTCAACTGCGGGTAAAAATATGCAGTCGTTCCCTTTGTGGAGAAATATGCCAGAAGAGTGATGTCATAATTATTTTAATATGGTCCAAAGCTGTGATGCTTAATGTGTAGTGACTAGAGTCCATTGAGTGAGTGTGAAGGGTGTCTCCAGGCTGCGGCACTCAGCAGTAGAAAGGACAACATTGTTCGCCAGGGACGAGGATAGACACAATAACATATTTCATGACTGCATGTGAACTGCTCCCTCACAAAAGGAGATTTTCACCATATTACAAGTAAGATGAACTGGGCATCTTTTGTGCAGCAGTGCAGTATTGATGAGTTGCCTGGAGCGACTGCTTTGCTCTGGGATGGAGAGCGTGGAGATGGAATGGGCCTCACTATTTATAGAATGCTTTTGGAAGAGGCGTAGCTCGTTGCCTTTTGGATTAATATCTTGTTTTCCAAAGCAGATGTGTGAGATTTAGATGTGTAATCAGATTATTTTAATGGCTGTACTTCATCTGCTCTTCATTTTCAAGTTGAAGTGTGTAATTTCTGCACTGCTGGGAGGCACTATAGAAAATTGCATGAATAATGACTGCTGAAGTTTCAAACTTCTCACCCGGATTGCCATTGTTTAGAAAAACTGATGGGGCTGCCCCTAAACTTGTGATATTGGTTGAGTCGGTACTGGCTCAGTCAGATTGTTGAAACGAACAGATTCACATGAATTAAAAAGGGTCCCGCATAGGTATCTAACTTTTGTGTACTACAGAAATTAATTGAATGTAATTATTTAAGGTACTTTTAATTGCAAGTGCAATGTAAAAAAATCAAATATCAAACACTATTTTACGATGTCCTAGTTACACATGGACTAACATATACTTAATTTTATTATAATAATAAATGATGCATGATTACATGCATGTAACATGAAGCCAAACCCTAATCATATAGCATGTACATGTAGTTAATGTATATGTACAGTACTTAAATGTATAATTATACTGTAACAAGGACAAAAATAGTGTAAACAAATATTTATTTAAATGAAGGTGCATAGTATAGAAACATTATATTAACTCAGTGCATTAAATTATATACTGCATGCTTCCAAAAAACCTTGGAAATTGCTAGTAAACTTAACAGAGCCTGTTTAAACAATTTACTGTGGCTTTAATTAATTTCATTGCGCTTCATTTAATTAATAAACAGATAAAATATTAAAAATGTTACCAGCCTCAATAGCTTAAATTGTACTTGCATTTATATACATTTTAAATAAATTTAATTTATTAGATTTATTATGAAGTGGCTGCATTTTTGTTAAGTTAAGTGCTTGCAATTTATTTATATGTAGCTAAAATAAATGGTTTGCAACAATTTATCTTAAAAACTGAATTTTATTCAGTTATAAAAATACTGAATTTGAATGTCAATTTGAAGTAAAAAGGTAAAAAAAAGTACCTTCTTGACAAATGTGCTCCAGCATTCTTTGCGTTACTTACAATTTCACAAAAAATAAATTTGATTTTAAATGCATTTAAACAATTTACAATCAATGCATACAATTAATGCATAATTAATGAATACCTTGGGTAGTAAGCATACACTCACAACACAAAAAAAAACAGATCTTTTTGTGTCTTTTGTCAGCTGACCCATCGTAATTCATATATATATATATATTTTTATTACACATGTAAAAAGTTATCTAAGTACTTTTGGCCATTGCTCTGGATCTCTGTGTTTTGAACACCACCTCTGATTAAATGCTGTAAAGGAGAATTATTCAGTTTTATAGTGTATTTGCCAGCTTGGCTACAGCGGTAGCATTTAAACATCCATTTACAAGCTTTTAACTGTCAGGATCCATTGAATTATGGATATTTACTTTCCTCACAGTTCTGTGAACCACCAAAATGACTTTTAATGGCGCAAGCGGTAATATTAATGCTTTCTTATGAGCACCATTATTAGCATATCAGTCCGTTGCCTGAAAAGCTGGCCGTTGGCTTTTGATGAGGAGCACACATGTTAAAAGAGATCCAGTAGTTCATAACTCTCCACTTTACACACGGTCATATTTTTATTTTTTTTAATGCAGCAGTAGATGAATCCAAGAGAGATTTTGCATCTCTGTAAATCTGACGCTATCGGCCTGTCACGGAAAGTGTTGACTTATAACACCTGGTGCATTTCTCAAAGGCTAAAGCGGCTTGTGCTGTTGACTGGGAAGTCATTTAAGAGGGAGAGGGAGACTTGTTCGAGATGTGCATTTTAATCCTGGTCTGTTTAATGTTTGCCCCTGACAGTCTGAGCCAGACATCATTTTAATGGCATGTACGGTGATAAAGCCAATAAAACGTCAAGATGATTGATAATATGAGCATTATACCAATATGACTTTCCTGTCCGCCTCTCTGCAGCTAGATGATGGTTTCCAAATTGAATTCGGTGTGTGCGAAAAACAGACGGGGAGTTGTGTGTTGTGAGCCTGTGTATGAATATGAAGGTGTTTTTCTTTCATAAGCCCGTACGTTTCTATTAAAGAGCATTTGTTGCGGCGTTTCCAAACGCGTCCCTCGAACCGCGTCACTTTGACTTAAGCGAATGTTTTCTTTGCTCTGCCGCTGATAGACTCAAATCTAATGGAAAGCTCTGCATGTCACCGTATCAAATAAGTGCAGGCCCGGGTCCAAAAACTACACAGACATCCTTATAAATTAATGAACGCTCTCAATATTTGTCCAAACTGTTTATAGTGAAGCATGGAGAAGCGGCGGTTGGCTGCGTCCCCGATCGCGTCTCAGATGGCTGTCACGGCACCGTTTGTAATGTCATGAGACCCGCGTGGGAGGGTTGGACGTTACACAAGCGCTGGTAAATCACTCATCAGTCATATATGGTGTTAAAGCGAACATTCGGTGTGACAAACATCTTGAAGCGCTCCAGCACAAGTTACAACCGGCGTGTGTGTTTCATATCAAATAAGGCTTATTTACAGACAAATCTGAATGGCTTCGAGAGCCTGCAGAGAGCTGAAATATTTATTTCCCTCAACTTTCTGCACTTGTCCAAACATTGTGAGGCAGGTCCTGGCTGGGGCGACTAGGGGAGCCATCTTTCATCCTCCGTCTGTGGCTTTCTTTAACACCAAGCCTTGTTGGTTTCTCTCGAGAGAGCCTGTGTTAAAACTTTACAGATACTTGTGAAGCCTTTCTGAGTGAACTAATCATGATTAGTATACAATTTTGACGTTTGTTAATATGTCATTTTCATCTTTTCATTCAAGCCCGGATCAGTTTTTCAGGGCTGTTTTAAACAGTTTGACGTGTCACCATAAACATGGGGTGAATAAATATAGCTGGTGCAGTTTTCTTTTTTGTATGCTTGAAAAGCAGCGTTGAAAAGCTCCTGGCACAAAACGGGGAGTAAATTGACAGTAGTAGTTTCGTTGTGAATATACAGATTTTTGTACATTGATGCTCGTGATTGACACAGTTGACAGCGTTTCTCTATTTGCTGTCTGTCAGCACATGCTGACCCATGTCCTTAGAAAAGCTTTCCAGGTAAAATCAACCTCTAGCAGGCTTGCCTACGGAGAGCCTTTTTGCGTTTTATGTAAATCGTGATTGATGGTGCATCTTACCTAGTGTGCAGCTTTTGACAAAAAGTATTGATGGGTGCTCTCAGTAAGTGTTAGTGGAGGTGACAGAGCAATCCATTTTAAGATGAATTACAGCGCAAACTCCCTCCATGGCAAAGTCATGGAGTCAGTTTCATCTGCTGTTGAGAGGCTGGCTGCATTCACGAGTGCTTTACTGTCATTTTCGCAACTCGAGGCAGATCACCGTTTTTTTGAATTGTGAATCTGAAATTTTCAAGTTTGACAAGGACAGGCAAGTGACTTAAATGACAATTTTTGGAGAACCAGATGCACATACTTTTAGTGCGTTCACACCAGAAGCGTCAAGCGCGAGTGATTTACATGTTATGTCAAAGCAAAGACGCGATTAGACATCCTGCGGCGCAATTTGCGCGAATTAAGTGGCACGAATGAAACGATTAAACTCAATGTTCAAGCGTCCAAGTATGCATAAATAGCGCAATTTATTCGTGCAAGTTGCGTCTGGTGTGGACATACCATCCTACTTGCCATTTCTACACGTACAGTATTGTGACCTGCAGTACTCACTCCACACTGTAGACACCTAAATTCTTTCGCGCGAAAGGGAAACACACTGACGTGACATACGGGGCACGAGGCTACATTGCGCATGTCATGAACCGTCAAACCGTACGGTGCATGTATGCTCCGAACCGAGACAAGCGAACCGAACGGTTCGGTTTTTTCCATGAACCGTGCCAGCCCTAATATATATATATATATATATATATATTTTATTATAGTTATTAAAAAAAACAGTAATATTGTGAAATTATCTTTTTTAGTTTTGAAGTTGTCAATCATGCAGTGTAAATTAAACATTCAGGGCCAGTTTCCCGTACAGGGATTAAGACTAGTCCTAGATGAAAATAAATGTTAAGAGCTGTATAAACTGCAAAGGCTTGCACTGAGATATTTTAAAATACATCATTGCCATTGTTTGGTCTTAAAATGCTCACAGATTATGCATTTTTGTCAGACATGTTTCTAAAAACTCTTAAATGTCCTAAATTAGCAAAGATCTAGTCCTGGCTTAATCTAATTCCTGTACGGGAAACCGGCCCTATATGCACGGACACGCACACTAACACCAATTTTTTTGTTAAAAATATAAAAACAGTAAATATGTAACAGTAACAGTGAAAATGAGAAACAATCTGTTAACACATATTTCACAAATCAAGTTATTCCTCTGATCCCAAAGCTGAAATATTTGAAAGCTTAATATTTTGTGAATTGAATATTTTTGATGAATAGAAAGCGCAAAAGAACAGCGTTTATTTAAAATATTCTTTCTTTTAATGTCACTTTTGATTAATTTAGTGCATTCTTACTGAATAATAGTCCTTTGACCACAAACTTCCGAAAATGAAGTGTTAAAGTAGCTCACTACACTTTGTCACTGTGCTTTTAAGCAAATGTGCTATTTTACTGATGATCGGGCCTAGTAATAGCTTTTCTCCAACTTCTCTTTGTTTAAGTGATAAAGTAATAGTCATCTACAGCCAATCTAAATATATATAACCTGTGTTACCATTAAGGCTCATTTAGCCAGCGCATGCTTCCTGCCTGGTGCCTGCATGGTTTGTTTGAGTTGGATGTTGTGAGTGATCCACGCACCGGTCAGTGTTGTGCAAGACTCCGGTCTGGTGATAGATGTACTCGCACGTCTCCCCAACCATGCGCACCAAGCAAATACATTTTCCGTAATTGCGACAATCAAGTTAAAGTGCTCTCCTTTCTGGAGATTACTGTTGACAAATGCGAGAGCGGCGGAGGGCTGCCTGTGACGCTACGCAGAAAGGTAAGCTGGAGGTGCAGCTTAAAAGAAACAAGAAGTTCTCCTGTGCAGACATGGGGTTGACAGAGGCAGATTTTAACAGATGCTTCAAGGGGACCTCAGCCCATGAAATCATGCTGTCCTGGACCCAAAGCCCCACCCTCTAACTGCTGTATAAATAGATTCTCATGACAGGGCAATTCATCTCCAGCCATGAAAACATCAACTTTAAAAGACAGCTTGTAGAGACCTGGCGCTTGTTAAGGCCAGATCAGCAGTGCAGATGCCTGGGATGTAAACTCATGAAGAGAAGATGAATTTGTCTGTCATCCCTGACTTTGACAGTTGCTGTAAATCTGATTCGGGGCTGTGTATGTTTGTGCGAGGAGGATGGGAGGGTGGATAGAAAAGAGAAGAGCATGTCTGTGGAGGTAAAGATTTCAAACAAGAGGAACATTGAAAGAAATCCCATCCGTAGCTGCTGCCGAAGTCCACCTGGGATACGCCGGGGCTTCTCATCCGATCATGTGCTTTGAGCCTATTGTTAAAAGGGAACATTTGGCAGTGATTTTAAAGCCCTCTGCTCTCCCCTTAGTTTTTCACTCTTGTTATTTTCAAGATGGTGGTCACGTAAGGCGCCCTGGAAAATGAATTGTGGGAGTGTCTGAAGAGCCATTTACGGCTTGATTGATGGGAGCAGGCGAGCAGTGGTAGCCATTTTCTGTGATCTGCCGCATATGAACCGTGCGTGGCATTCCCCTGGAAACAGTTAAAGTTTTTTAGTGTCGCTGGATTTAAGCAAAGCGCTGCACTTGTCAGCCGATATGTGACAAACTCTCCGAGAAGTAGATTTGATATTATAATGTGACACGTTACGAGGTCTGCCTGGAAGCAGTAGATTTTCACTTCTGAAAGGAGTCGTTGTGGAACGTTGTTTGACGTTGCTTACACTATGATTATTTAAAGGAATGGTTGTTTATTAATATTATTTAGAAATGATGATAATGATGATGATGATGACTGCTTCTACTACTACTACTACTACTATTGTTTTATTTATAAAGCAAAAATAAAGTACATGGCATTAATTCTTTTTTTATTAACTCTTAAGACTTTATTAATAATAATAGTACTAGTAGTAGTAATACATTTTAAATGTTATCAATTTAAAAACGAAAACAGTAATACAGTAAAATGTTATCAGACTAATAATAATAATAATAATAATAATAATAATAATAATTTAATAAAATTATAAAACTAAAATAAAGTACAAGTATAACAATTGAAACATTTAACTATTAAGACTATTATTATTATTTAACAAAAACAATTTTTCAAGTTTTTAATGAGACAAAAAAAAAAAAAAGAATTACAAATAAAATGTCATTGTCATAATAATAATAATAATAATAATAATAGTATTTTGGAATAAAATAATAACAAATTAATGTTATCAATTAATGAAACAAATAATGCAATAAATAAGATATCAAAAATATGTAAAACAATATAATTAACAATAATACTTAATAATACTAAATAAAAATAGATAGATAGATACATACAGTACATACAAATATATAGTGTCAAATAAGAAAAAATCTTTTAAAATAAAACAACAGTAATACATGTGAAATATAAAAATGATTAAAGAATAATAAGACAACAACATTTACTTTTTTCACCTGATTTAAAGAATATTTAGGTGGGAAAGACAGGTTTAGTTCTTGTAACTGTAATTCTTATAAAGTTTCTGTTGACCGAGGAAAGGTCTGGAAAAGATGTGGATGTAGTTGCAAGCTTATGTGCTGTTCTTGAAGAGATCACAGACAGACAGCTTGTGCTTTGATGTTCTCCTATCTTCACCTGGTCATTTTCCACAACTCTTACTTTTAACTACCTCCATAACACTGAATCATCACAACGAGCCATCCAGGTAGCCTGCCAGAGAAATCCTCCGGGAATCATTTAAAGGTGCTGTTAAATAGTTAATTGGAAACGATTAAATTTTATAAGAACTTATCAATACTGCTTATTTAGCATGAGTGAAATTCCTCACAAAAAGGTGACAAACGTGAGCCGAGAGTTTCCCTTTGATCTGAATTTGCATGCAAATGGCTTTTGCCTTGATATGTCAGGCCTTGTCCCGAAGCAAGATGAGGCCTTAAGCCAAAAAAAGAGAGCGAGAGAGAGAGTTTTGGGGGAAGGGACGAGCTAAAGGGGGGTTGGGAGATAGTAGATGATGTTAATTAGCATGTGGAGGAAAACTGCTTCAGACAAGTGGTAAGTGGCTCCTGATAATGTGTTGACTAAACATTTCCCTCCTCCCCTTTGTCTGTTAGATCCGCAGCTCGGGAGTTAAAACTCCTTTCACCTGAGAGGAAATCAAAGATAATCCAGAGTTTGATGTTGGAAAAAACTTTTCACTTTCTGGAAAAAGGGGTCACCAAATGTATAGGGCAACGGGTTTAAGCTGTAAACCCCACACAAAGGCCTCTGACAGCCTGCGTTTCCCTGCGCTTCAGAGGAAAGTCTTTGGGAAGGTCTAAGCACCTTCTCTGTGCATGACTAAACCTATTGAGGGATGGAGAGATAAAGGAACCCACGGCTTAAAATCAAACTTTAATTTTCTATCAAAATAAAATCCACAGGATCAATAGACGAGAAAATGCAAGCAGGCAAAAAGTTCACTATACAGGTGCGAAAAGAGAAGAAACTAAATTTGATTGATTTATTTTTTTTCTTCTTTTTGTGGTTGCTATTTTACAAAAGGTAGTGTTGCCATGGCAATGATGAAAAGAGAGATTATTCAATGTTTACTCCCTAGAAATGACATCCTATTCCACTAAACAGGCAGCCTGTGTTTTGTGACTGACTTTTTAAGGGCTTGTAGTTGATCAGTAAACTTTATTAGATAGATTGAGGAAACCAAAGACAATGAAAGACATTGCATTTCAGTGAAGCTGTTTTATGTTAGTCTTTAATCCGTAAAGTTAAATTAATTACTCGCCCTCATATCCTTCCAAAGACCTTTGTTTGACGTTTGATCTTCAGAACACAAATTAAGATATTTTGATGAAATCTGAGAGGTTTCTGACCCAGCATTGGCATCAATGCAACTTTCAAGCACTTTCAAGGCCCAGAAAGGTAGAAAGTACAAGTCCATGTGACATCAGTAGTTCAAGCGTCATGTTGCAAAGCTACGAGAATAAACAGAAATAATGTCCTTACGACCTTTCTGGGCCTTCAATGTGTCAATTGTGTTGCAGTCTATACAGGGTCAGATCTTGAATTTCATCAAAAATATCTTAATTTGTGCTCTGAAGATTTGGAGCGACAATAGGCGGAGTAATTATCGTCAATTTTTGAGTGATCTATCCCTTAATACCTGTGGTTTAGAACTTAAATATTGGAAGGAAGTCGTTATTCATTACTGTTTCACACTAAAATATGTGGTTCAAGGAAAGAAATGGCTTTTCTGCCTCGCATTAGCCTTATATAACCGTATTAATGTGTAGGCATGCGTCCATTACATACGTCTAAACAGACCAGCCATTTTGACTCGCAGGGTCATTCTCAGAACGCGTCTTCTTTTCCTGACTCTGAATAATGACCTTTTCCAACTTCCTCTTTGATAGATTCATGCAACTTCGCTATTGCTTTACTGCACATTTGCTTACCATAAGAATGCAATTTTCAGCCATAAGGTCCCAGGACTTGGCAGGGGACCGGGGGGAAAATGGTCCATTTCTTGCCAAAGCAACAGCCCTGGATGATCTAGAGGTCTGCCCTAGGGGATGGGTTATCCACATCAGGCCAAAGTGCTGTCACGCTGTGGAAAAATGATTAATTTCCCCATGCTCCCTTTTATCCCAGAAGGATGCGGGGTTACACAGCAGCACTTGTTCGGATAAATGCTTCATTGATGCATATGCAGATCTCCACCAGACCCGTTTGATACCCTCTGATCAATAATTGACTGCGCGATTATCATTTAAAGCAGGGCGACTTGAAGCGCTGATGCATGCTCGTGCATATGAGCAGATGTTTGCACTCTTGGATTGGGGGAGTATAGTTGTCAAAGATTTTTTTTTAAATTTAAAGTTTATAAATTTACATATTAAATTGGCAGGCCTAATGAAAAGCCATGGCTGTGAATGGCAGCCCTGTAGACACTGCACTTTCTGAAGTTAGCCGTGGTTAGACAATAGGAAAAAAGAGAGGAGACAGCAGGAATAAATGGGAGGTGCACGGGTCTGTAACAACACGTTTAATAGCGTAAACTATTCAAATGTCTGAAAGACGGCCGCTCAGGACCCTCTCCTGTACTGTTACAAAACAGAAGACAGTACCAGTTTGACAGCTCCAAGTGTCTGAGGCCAGGGAAATAATTGATAGCAGGCTGCCTGCATCCAAGGTCCTTTAGCAGTAATTGCAAGCAGAATGTGGCTCTCTGATCTCACCAGTGGTATTTGCCATGCCAAAACAGCCCAGATTTGACAGATTGCCTTCCTGCAGTAATAACTTAGGCATGTTCTCTGCTTTCTCACACAAGGCCGCGCAGCCTTCTTACCACAGAACACAGCTGAATTATTATTTTATGCTGAGTTTTGATTTCCCTCTCCTCCTGTTTTTGACAGGCCCTTCATGAAATAATGGTTTTATTTTATAACTGCAGCAAATGCTCAAGGCATAAGTTTGTTTCCCACTTATGATTTCAGTAGCAACTAGAAGTACTTAAAATCAAAAATAGTGTTTAAGGGAAGCTAAATGTGTGGGTAGTTGACATGTCCGTGAACCTTTTTTTTTTTTTTTTTCCTGTTCTTTTTCAGCAACTGGACTTTTGGTTAAAATGCACCAATTTTAAACAATGAAAAGTGATTGACTTTAACCACTTTTCTTACGTTTTTTACCATTTTTTTTAATGACCCTTTTGTCCTCACTACTGCATTTTAAATAATTCTGCTGTGTGACATTTTAGTTTCTGTTATGTTTAATTATATAGGCTATGTAATCAATGTATTAGTGTTATCAAATGATTAATCATGATTAATTGCATCCAAAATAATTTTTTTTTAATTGTTTATAAAATGTGTGTGTTGTGTATATTTATTATGTATATATAAATACACACACATACAGCATATAATTTTTTACATATATAAATATATGTAATATATAAACATAAAGTACACATATATAAGTACAAAATACACATATATTATGTAAACAATTTTTTGGGGGATTCGACACCAAGTGTGTGTGTGTATGTGTGTATATATATATATATATATATATATATATATATATGTGTGTGTAGATGCATACGTGTGTGTATATGTATGTATATGATATATACATGCATGTATGCATACATATATATATGTATTTTTTATTTATATATATTAATTATTTTTCACAATTACATATATTTTATTGTATTTCATTTAGTTTTCTCACGGCCAACATTTAGCCTGATTTTAATTTCCCTTTACATTTTTAACTCTGTTGAAAGGTGGATAGTGACAGCGCCTGTTGAGTGACAGTGTTTGATGCTGTGAAGATAGTTGGACTCCACCCCATATCTTCCTCTGTGTCTGCATCAGAGAGCACTCTGGGACTTATTGTCAGCCAGTGTTTCCTTGATGGGGTCTAATAATACCGAGCCTCTTTTCCCCGCAAAGGTGATAGAATCTCCCCTTGCAGAGCTGAGAGGACCCCTGTGTGCTCCTCCGCAGTAGCCTGTGTTCTCTGGCAGGGCTGGAAGCCTGGCAGCTCCACCCTATGGCTGTCCAAACAAGGTTTCACTACAGGCGCCAACATCAAAAAGATCCGCTCAGAGGCTGCTGGAACGCCAAACTGCGGGATGTTAGCTTTATTTATTTACACCCTCCTAAAAAAGCTTGCTTGGCGGTAGCTGCTCCTTTTTACCTTCATGGATATTTTGCTCTCTGTCGTTACCTGCAAATTTACGAGCGCAGCCTTGATTAAATGCACTGGTATGGCCCAACAGACGGCCATTGTGAGCTAAAGAGATGAAAATGTAAGCAAATGAAGGTAGTTTTTCAGATTTGAATAATTAAGGGCCGTGGAATGAAAATAGACAAAGATGTGGTCTTCTAGGCTGAGATGTTAGCTGCTCTGTCTGTGGCATTAATCATTACTTTAAGACTAGAAAACATCAACAAAAGAGCACTTAAGGTAATTAAAGTTTTGTTAGTATTTAAGACCGTAGTGAAATCTTGCACAAAGCATGAAAGGCCTCGAAACGCCTCGCTGCTTTGGTTCTGGGCAGCTTAACAACGGAGGGAGAAGTATAATTAGAAACTCTCCACTAGAGCGCACAAAATATAAAAGATCCTTTCAATTCACTTCGCAGTTATGGATGGGGATAGACAAGTCAATAGAGGATAAAGTGTGTTCAACCACCTACCCGTACAAGAGCCAGACGGATCATTGCTTCACGTCGCTTCGAATCATCTAAACATAGAAGTTTTAGAAGTGGACGCAATGTGAAAATGTAAATAAACTTTATAGGGGCTGTGGGTCAAGCTCAGTTCGATTTATAGTTTTGGCATTCACCCCTTGGCCATCAGTCATCCCCTCCCTCCCCCGCTAACTCCAGCCAAGCCCCTGATCACAAGACCTTCAGCTGAACTACAGCTGACCTGCTGGATCTGTGACCAGCTGCGCCTCAGATGCCTTAATGAGAACCATTCAGCCTTCTTAATAATTGTGTGACTATCGAGCAAGTTCTTTCTCCTTCTCGTTCTTCCAGCGCGCATGCAGAGCTGCTCTGGGCGTTTCGAAGACGAGCGGTGGTGATGTCACCAAAGAGCCTTGGAGAGCACCTGTATTTATTTATGCTCACGCTAATGGCCGAAAAGTCCATACACGCAAACAGTTTTGTCTGAATAGGCAGCCTCAAGCAGCGACCCAGTAGCAGTAATAACAGCGGGATCTGTGTGTGTTTTAAGAATCCAAAAGCCCAAATTTGCACTCACGAAGAGCTGAATGCGAGTAAAAATTGGCTTTGGCAGCTAAATAAATCATGTATTATGCAGCTGTTCCTAATAAATACACCACTCAGCTGGTGAGTGACTCATTCTAAGTATGATTGCAGGAATGATAGCATGAGCGTCGCTGATGTAAGAGCGATTCAAATTGAAGACGTTCAAACTTTCTACCTGTTGGTTCTCATGCTTATAATATAAAAAAATATAAAATAATCATAAAAAAAAAAAATTATCAGAATGATTAATTTGTTCTATTTTTTGTGTAGCGCACTTATCTGCCATTCAGCAAATCAGGTTTAGGTTTATGAGGTGTCCATCCCACTTTTCTTGTTCCTATGCCTCTGATCATGAGTTTGTTTATTTATTTGTTGTGTGGCTTTCAGGTGAGGTTTTCTCATCCATTTAATCTCATCTGTTTAGTTAAAATAAATAAATAATCAAGGCAAGAATACTTTCTATATTATTATTATTACTAATACTAATTTATATTATAACCAATGCTAACATTATTATTAACATACAAAGTGCTGTTTCATGGTGAGTAAAAAAAATATTTATGAACCTTAATGGACTGCCATTGGTCAATGTTTGTAAATAAAAAAATAATCAATAAGCCTAAATAGTTTCCATTTTGTAGCCCACTTACTTCCCATTTAGCAAATTGAGTTTAGAATGATTTGTCACTTAATTAATATTAATGAGACGTACAGATAAGATTTGTGTGTCTAACTTTTCATGTTGTTCCTATGCTTCAGATCATAATTTTTGTTAATTTATTATTTTTGCTTTAAGTTGTAGCTTCAGTGGAGATTTTCCTCATCTATAAAGATTATATAATTATATAATTTATATAATATATATTAGAGCTGTCAAATGATTAATCGCATCCAAAATAAGTTTTTCTTTACATAATATATGTTTATGCTGTGT
>JAUCMS010000022.1:615100-626589 GCA_032357445.1 Enteromius radiatus | reverse complement strand
AAATATATTATGTAAAGAAAAACTTTTATTTTGGATGCGATTAATCGCGATTAATCGTTTGACAGCTCTAATATATACACACACACATACACTTTAAATACTCAAACTCAGATTCTAAAAGTGAAAACATAATATTTTACAAGATTAGTTAAAAAAAACTCTTAACAGTGTATCAACCATGGGCTTGTATTGCGAGCCTCCTTAGTTTTAAGACAGTCAATTAGACTTTTTTTTTTATTTGAAGGGATACAGTGACTACAGTTCAGAGAATGGGCCATACACAATACCGACTTCAGTATGGATAGATATGTGCCCCAGATTGTTCCTATTGTCTGAGCTAATGAGAATAAACAACAGGCCAGCGGAGTGACCATCAGATGTAATAGAGATATATATAGCATGCTGGTCCCCTCGAGCAGCTCTTTCGGCCTCCCAAACTGAGACTGACAGATATACTAAAGCCCCATCAGCCCCGGTCCCACTGCCACCTACACTACCACACCTGACCACCTCCTTCACCATAATATTCCTTTGCAGGGAAATTATAACTGGCCGTGAGTCACCATCATTATCAAGATATGGGGCTTTTCAAACGCGAGCTGAGCTGTATTGATTTGTGCACGGCTGAAGAAATGCCTCTCTCTTTGGGGTGGGTGGCGGGTGTTTTGTTTACCTCGCAGTCACTGTAATAGACAGAAAAGAGATACAGAATTGGATATTAACACTTTATTATATTTTATTGTCAATAGAACTGCCTCTTGAATGCGTTGATGTTTGAATTTGTGAGTTCTGTCATTTTTTCCCCCTCCGCTTAATTGAATACTTTTATTATATTTAGCATTTTTGCACTCCAGAAATGCTTATAACTGGTTTTAATAATTGGAAAAGTCTCAGTTCAGCAAAAACTTAGGTAGTATTTGATTTACAAAAAGCTATGTTATATTTTAGCACTATCCACAGACTGTGGTGTCTCTGTCCCGGAGGGTTTATAAAGGCCAGATCAGCACTCGTACCCGGCATGCTTAAAGTGGCTCTTGTTAGGCTACGTGCATGAAGATGACTGATTTTGACAACACAATTTACATTTTTGTAAAAAAAAAAAAAACAATCTGCGCCAGCCACACCGATTTGGGCCAGATTAAGCTGTTTGTCTCCGTCAACAGATAACCGTTGCAATCTATCCCCGCTCTGAGTTTTCCAATATCGCATCCCTCTGCCCTGCCCAGGGGACTGGGAATTGATCGGGAATATAGAGAGCAAAATTGCCGCTTCAACTTCATAGAGACCCACAATTACTGAATCATGCAGATGTCAGTAATTCCATAAAACTGATATGGGGTAATGAAAACATCTGACTGCTAGACGGTGCCTGGATTTATGGTTGCATTAGGGGAAAGAGGCTGAGATGACAGTTTTGTAGCATTGCTCCTGTTGTTTCACACTCATAAAGGGCCAGATCAATTAGCGTCTGCAGGCCGACGCAGCTCCTCTGACAATGCTTTTATAGCGGCATGAAAAATGCATGTGTTTCAGAGGGAGATTTTGGAGCCATTAGGCGTCCACATATATGATTTCATGTGAGTGTACATTTACAGTGATATATCGCGCTAGCGTCATGTTGCTCCGTATCAGCAGTAAAACATGGCCTTTCTCATAGTGCTGTAATAAAACCGTTCAGACAGCCCCATAATGTTTGTCTTCAACTTTTGACGATTAAAATGACTGAGGATTGATCACCTTTTAGATCCGCACATATTGAAGGAGCAAGTCGGCGAAACGACTGCCATTAGTGTCGTATTGTTACAAGTTAGCCTTATATCTTCTTTAACCAAAAAAGTCATTTCCTGTTAATGGGGTTTGAGCATGACATTATCTGTAAGGAATATGTTATGAGTGGATATGTAGTTTTTTGATGAGATGTGGATACGGTGAGCCGCGCACTCATATTTGAGTGATTTATGTGAAGAGACGGAGTACTCTTTTAATATTAATCCTGAAGTAGTGAAATGATCTCATTGTGTCTCCTCATCTTTCTATTTTCCCCTCGAGTCATTACTGTCTTAGCTATCTTCTCCCTTCTTCCTTAAGCCATACGTCTAATTCTAATTAAACAGGCATTATGTCGGCCGCCCCCACCCCCTCCGATGTTATCGAGCCTCTTATTACAGTAATAAGTGTGAGTAGAGTCTCACACTGCCTTCTTGTACATGGTCAGTGGCAGAATGAGTGGAATTTGCATAACCTGTTAAGGAGATGCGTACGGCCTGATTGAATTTCACCTCAGCGTGCTGTTAATTAATAATGCTGTGGATGTGACAGGCCTTTATCATGTGCTGCGAATTGGTGATGATGTCTGTGTTAGCAGGGACTCAGGCGGGCGCTGGCATTATGCCGCCAATGGGCCGTGCTCTAATGAAGTAGTCACTGGGAGAGACTCGCTCCATGAACAAATCATTACCGGACAGCCCTGCGGTCCTGCCGAAGTGGACTGAAGGAACGGCTGCTGATGATCTTAGAATTAGTAATGCAGCCGTGTGGCGGATATTCTAGAGTAGAAATGTGTCAATCAATCGACATGCTGCCCTTACTATTGTTTTTAACCTCAGTAGATGGATGTAGCTGTATGGTTATTAACGGGTGCAGTGAGGAAACATGAAGAAATATGAAAATACAGAACATAACGAGTTAGACTATATAATGCAAGACCTATTAATTTGTTTTAAATAGGCTTAATTATTTTTAGGTTTATGACCATTATTCAAAAGAAAAGAGAAAATAAGTAAATTATTTATTTGTTTATTTTTGTTGGAATAGTTTACCCAAAAACAAAAAATTCTGTCATCATTTATTCACCCTTGAGTAGTTCCAAACCTGTATGAATTTCTTTGTTCTTCCGAACACAAAGGAAGATATTTTGAATAGTTTTTGAGTAAATGATGACAGAATTTACATTTTTGGGTGAACTATTCCTTAATAAATTGTACCTTCCGTTCACTTTTATGCACATTACCAATATTACCTACTTTATGCACATGTATATGTACAGTTGCAATCAAAAGTATTCAGCCCCCCAATGATTGTAGTAGGCTAATTCATAAAAGTAAGCTAAGCATTTTTCAGTTGCATCTACTTTACAAACAGTTTAATGAAATATTAGAAGCAATAATGTCAAAATATAAAGTAATGCAATATATCTATATATTTAAAAAAAAAAAATTTTTGAGCTATGTCGTAATTATTCATTACTGTTTTTAAGAATATAAAAATTGTGTTAAAACACAGTTATGCCTTTTGGTGGAAAAAAAAAAGTTAATTATCTTGAGCTGTTACACATACACGACATACATTTCACCCATGCATGTGCTTAAGTTGAGTAGCAAATAAGGGCAAGTCAAAAGAGCTCTCACAGGCTATATAGAAGAAATTGCCTATGGCTGCAAGAAGATTTCTAAGACACTGAAGGTTCCTAGAGACACAACTGGCAGCCGTATTCGTAAGTTAAGAATGTGCTGTACCAGAAAACCTTTGAGAGGTTTGAAGGAAAAGCACAATATCACCAAGGGCAATAAAATGTTTAATTGGAACAACTGCCAAAGACTTGCAAGAGGACCTGATGAAAAGAGGGAAAACATTTAGTATGGCCTTCTTGTTGGTATACCTTGCTGAATGCCACTTTTGACCAAAAATAACGTAAAATGCCAAATGAATGTGCTATAGTTCATCTGGATAGAGTTCTGGAAAATAATTTATGGATTGTTTTAACCAAACTGGAGCTTTAGGACCCACGGACACCTCCATCTCTTGGGTCAAGTATGTGGAAGTGGAAATCTTGGCTGGACATCATGGAATCATTAAAGATTGGCAAAGAATGTAATGAAGAATGTCTCTTTCTGCACAGGACCATAGCAGAATGAGTGAATATGACAATTCCTTATCGTTTAATTTGCTGAAAAGCACAAATAAATGTTAGATTTGTTTTTTTTTGTTTGTGTTAAAATGCTTTTTTGTTCAAGGTTACCTCTGAAGCAAAAATTTGTATGCAAAACACCATCCTCTTCTTTTAATGTCCTAGCTCCATATGCCTGGGAATGTGTGTATGGGGGCACTGCCAGCTGCCGTGGCTTAATATTCCACCTCTTTCTGCCATCCCTGTCCTCTTGGCCTCTCCCAGTTTTACAGCCAAATTAGGGACCTGTAATTGCCAATTATGTTGATTCTTTTATGATATGAACTCAATGCCGGACTGGACTGAAAAAGCATATTTTACGCTGGCCACAGATGGTTTGAAACATTTAAAGCTGTAATGACACAGCAATCAGCCAAGTCCTGGAATATAGACAAATCCACACTTGGCACAGAGGTTACAGGGATGACATGTCTCTTTTAGAGGGAGGATGTAAGTGTCCTCGACCAGCTAACTCGAGGAGAGTTTGTTTTAAAGGGGTGGTTCACCAAAAAATGAAATTTGTAATCATTTTGAAGCTTGAAAGCTTCAGTGTCATTTATTATAATGAAAAAAAGAAACAACTCCTTTTGTGCTCTATTCAAGTAATACAGATTTGGAAAGACATGAGGGGTGAGTAAATGATGCCTAAATATTTTGTTTTTTATTCATCTGTTTCCAGATTTCTTCTGTAGGTGCACCATGTTTACCCTAAACGCCCTCAGCTTTGTAACACAGCCGAGCACCACAAAAGCTTGCGTCACCATACCAGCGATTGTTGTGAGGAAATGACCTACGTTAAGACCTTTTCATCGGGCAGATTTCTGCGGGATTAGATACTCTTTAGTTGGTTTTGTTTTAGGTCCAAACCCCTTTGTGGAAAATACTTAGGTGTTTGTGAATGGAAACCATTTCACTGCAGCTGGTCTAGGATCAGATACTGCAGCCTGAGTACTCCTGGAGCCAAAGTTAACAATATTAAATAAGTTATTGCTGCTGTTTTAGCAGCAGATTGCATTGTTGCCAAAAGCAATTACCTCTGCAAAAACAACCTAACTATGTGTAAATGACCAGAGCTGCTCTGTGGATATCATATTGCAACGGATAAATTATTTAACCTTCCACTAGATGTATGCAGATGAAAAATGACAGATGTGTAAGTGTTCCACTGTTAGTGGAATTAGCATTAAATACCAAAAAACATACATCAGAAATCCTGCGTGTTCATGCTCGATAAATTACATAAATATTTATTTATATGCGTTCGTCACGCTTCCAGTTTATTCAGGTGTGTGAGTCTCGACTTAAATGCACTGGAATGCAATGTGCATTTTATATTTTTATTTAGCTTTAGGAAAAAAAAAAGAAAGAAAGAAAACAAATGGTAGCCGAATCTTTGGGAAATAGTGATAACAATGCACATCTCCTAGCGTCAGGGTTTGCTAACTGCCCTGAGAAACTTATGTCCAAATATAAGGCACCATTACAGTGTTTTATAGCTTGTTTGCTGACATTATGTAGCGTCTTCAAAGGTAATGTCGGATTCCTCCGGCTTTAAATTGGTTCTACTAAATCAGGTGCACCCTCCATAGAGGACACCGGAGGCTCCTCTACATCTTTAATGTTGCATACCATTCTAGAGCCGAGAATGCCTGAACGCTCTTAATCTTGACTGAAATGGAGGAAACGTCGTGGCGCAATAGTGCTGTCTTCATTTGAAGGTAACTTATGGAAGTAATATATTCCAGCATGCACCAGATCATCTGTGACGATGTAAACATACTCAAGGGGATGGACGGGTACACGAAGATATTTGCTTGCGTTTTCTCAGGGATATAGTCGTTTCCTCTGCAGCTGTTTGCATTTAATACTTGTCATATTTGTTTTAGGTGAATTACCAAGTGCGATTTGTGTTCTTTTGAATTTACCTCGGGCCTCGAAGCAGAGGAATAAAAACAACACTGCCACCGTCTTCACCGTTTGTTGCTTTAGCTGATACAATTAAGAAAGCACCCGCTCGGCTATATCCTGGATGTTTTGAGAGCGAGAAGTAGTAGTTAATATGCAGGGATCGGGGGAAATGTTGTCTCCTTTAATACTCCGCTATTATATTGAATTTAAATCGCCGTAATGGTCCTCCGCACACGCAATTTGTCTAAATGAGCGCAAGTCATTATTCCAAAACCCAAAGCTCTCCTTAAGCTTTTTTTTTTTCGCCATTATTGGTCAGATATCTCTTTAAACACAACAAATAGGTGGCCCGTGACAGAAATAAGGTGTAAGCATTCAATACTGCCTCTTTCTTCTCCCCCGATCCCTTTCTCTCAGCAATACAAAGCCATGCATAATGTGCAGTCTGATAAGTGTTGTGGAGCACGCCAGCCCCCCGTCCTATACATCACGGTGGCGAGCTCAGCTGTGCCGTGAGAGAAGTGAACTCTGGGATTGGGCTGGCTGAAGTTGATTAATCGGTCGGTGCGGGTGAGAGACTCCAGGGCCAAGCAGTAGGTCCATCCTCGTGGCATGTGATGTTGATTGGCTTTGTCCTGCGCGGCCGCGCTGGAGGAGCGGACATTAAGATTAAGTGATGCTGTCGTGTCGGCGAGTGCTGCACTGCATCATTCGGAGGGAGAGACAGCTGCGGTGCTTAATCCTTCATCGCCAGGGGAGGCCTGCCAACCTGGAGATATACAGCCAAAGATAACCCTCCATAACTTCTGCTAAAGATCAGGAAACTTTGAATTCGCATCCATCTGCTCCACAAGCTCCCCTTAAAAAATGAGCAATCGCTTCTCTGTGAAATGGAAAGATGGAGAGGGATGGTGGTATTAATCGGGAAACAGTTGGGGACCGTGTGTGTGTGTGCGCAGTGCATGAATAACCTTTACTCCTAATAGCCTTCATTGCGCTCTCTAAACTGTGGCTGTTTTGCTGTGTTTAAATGCCACGAGTGCATCCGAGCACATTCGCTGCGACTGTACAGCAACGTTTTGATTGTATCGGATGTTTGGGAATCGTTAAATTTAAATTTCGAAACATTCCTTCTGCTTTTGTTAATTCGATTTATGCATATATTGTCCCGTTACAATTCAATCCACTTGATCCCAGCTCTGACCTTAGGTGTTTCGAGTGTCCATGTAACTGAGCTTTCTCTTCACGAGAGGAACCTCACTGGCTCACGGGCCTACCTGATTAGGTTTAGTCATCTTCACTTTTCGCCAGCCGCATAATCGTTAACTCTTGCGTGCGCCAATCGAGTGGCGTGTCCCGCCAGCACCCTGCACATTGTTCCAGTGAAATGGATGGTATTTATTTTACAGTGGCTAGAGGAAGAGAGAGGGTCGTATATGAGAAAATAAATCTAGTGTGGAGCCTGAGCTGAATGATTATTTTCTATGCAGCGATGGGTGGCGTCAGCATGTTTCAGACTGCTGGCCTTTGCATGTTTGCAGCTGGCTTGATGCAGCTGTCAGCCGGTGATTGATGAGTATCATCATTTAAAGTGTAAAAGAAAACGTCTCTGTGAAGGCAGACATGATGAACTGCCGCCTGCTGGCTCTCACAGACACGCTCAACCTTTTCTTCCCTCCCCTTTCGCTCTCTCGTCCAGCCTCTCTCTCTCTTTCTCTCTCCCTCCTTAGCTGTCTTGCTTTCTCATGCATTTTGTCTTATTCTCTGGTGTGAGTAGGCTATATTTTGGTGTCTCATTACTTTTAAATAAAGCATTAGAGGAACATATCTCAAGTCCTATTTTTCTCTTTTGTTGTTGTTTTTGTTATTTTTGAGACATAATAACATTATGTAATGTCTAGTATAAAATGAACCTAGCTAGTTTAAGTTTAAAATTATATATATATATATTTTGGTTTTATAGAATTATTGTATTTAATTAATATTAATATTTAATGAACAAAAAAAGAATTATATACATATATATATATGTGTGTGTGTGTATAGGTTTTTATTTATTTACATTTTTACTTTTTTAAAAATTCATATAATTTTAATAATTTTATAATATTAAAATGATAAAATTAATAATATTATTATTTTTTTTGTAGGCAAACCTCTTTTCGACTTTAGTTTAATTAAATGTGTTATTGTTGTTATTATTATTATTTTAGTTCTTCCATATTCATGTTTTAATGTTTTTAATGTTTACTGTGGGGAAAAATAAATCAATCAATCGGAGCATTTCGACACGCAAATGGAAAATAACACAGCTCAGCGCATGTTTACTTTGACCTCCTGACGCTAATGATTAGCATTTTTCTAAAGGTTAAAGGCTTCCTTTTGTTGAAACTGACCATTTGTTATAAACAAAAATGCAGAATTGTTAAGTGTTTCAGGCCTTATTGTGTGCTCCCGCTATCTCTGTCTTTTTCACCGTCCTTACCAGAATGAGGGACAAGACAACAGAAGTGGGGCGTTCTGAGCCCTCTTCGGCCTTTCGCTTTGATAGTTGTCAGATCATATGAAACGTCAAAATTCATGCGGCCTCTGTGAGGGGATATATTTAGTGTCAGCCACGCATACCTACATAGCACCCCTGACAGTGACATATTACTTGTGCTGTCTCCTGCAATCTGATATCTTTAAATTTGCCACCTTGTTAAGTTTTGATTAATGCGATTCCATTTCGGCAGAGTAATTGGCTGGGCCTGTTGGTAGAAAATACCCAGGCTCTCGGCGGAACAAACTCCGGGACATGCTAATGAGAGAATGAGCCTGTTAGATTGATGACACCGAGTGACAGTTATTAATGATTGTTATGATAAACAGACGAGTGCAAATCAGGATGAGTCTGGCAAAAGTGACAGTTTAAAAATAACCAGCATTGGAAAGTACTAACGAAGTAATATACTGTTAGGAAAACAATCATGCAGGTTGTCAAAGGAAGAAGTGTAATTACTAGGCAACACGGGCTGCCAGGGAGGACTAGGACCTGCACTGTAATGAATCAAGAGGAATATGTTGTGACAGTGTTAGCAGATTGATATGCTCTATTAATTGGATCTTTTCTTTTGCTTCAACCATAAAGGACGCTACATCATGAATGGCGCTGCGTTTGATGCCTCTAAACATCCCAAAGGAACCGGAATTACAAGCGAACCGGTTTTGTTTTGTAACAATTGGTCCCGTAGGAACTTCAACTAAAAGCGATGCATTTTTTTTTTTTGTATTTTTAACTATTGCCGCTTTACTGTGCATTAAGAGCATGGTGTCAACAACGCAGATGAAGAATGTGGGTTGGTTGACGGGAAATGTTAGTTTAGCTGTGTTGCATTGTTCGCTGCGACTTTTGTAATGCTGTGAAATCCTTTTTGTGTCGTGTCTGGAAGTTATGTGTAAATTCACTTTTGTTGCACAAAATCTTTTTTGGTGGAAATTCATTAGTGTGTTGTTTAGTAAAGCATGCTCTGCGTGGAGAAGTGGGAAAGGGTGCATGTTTGGTCGTGGTGAACTTTGCATGACAGGGGGACAGCAGTGGGGTATGACTGTCATGAAGTGGCTTCTTCTGGAATGGATGATCAGATGACTCCGCTGACCTGTGTTTGAACTTTGTCTGCAGTTGATTTAGGAGCCTGGGAGATCAAAGTGATGGCCGAACCTTTGCCAGGAGTATGTCGCAGCGCTGGGCTGTCAACAAAAGCAGTCAGAAATGAGCACTTTTGGACTGGCACCACCCCTGCTGCTCACAACAACAAGCACATTAGGCCTATTATTCACTTCTGTTGTTGTTTTTATTGTTGCTTTTTCAAGCAAAGGTGGTTCTTCAAGAAACGGTTCACCAAAAATAAACTATGCCGTTATTTGCCAAACTAAACTGCTTGATCAGCTTGATAACATCTGTTTTGAGTTTGTTTACAACAGTTTGTGTGTGTGTGTGTGTCTTCCACATGAAAAAATAACATATATACACAATATAAACATACAGGTTTAAAAGTATGCCACCGGAAAACAATAGATTTTGAAACAGTCTTTACACAGCAATTAATTGGAAAATTCAAATAATAATAATTACTAGTAAACAACAAGCAAAATATTGAATTAAATATTAAATAGAAAGACTGAACCTTTATTTATTATATATTAACGTAGTCCAATAATCTTTATTTACAAAAACATCATATTTTACAGTGACGAGGTTGTGCAAATAATGTACTGTATAATCATGAGTGCCTAAAAAACTTTTCTTTTTCTTAAAAATAAAGTTACATTTAAAAGTGCCCACAACATTGCTGTCCTTTAACTTCCAGTAGTCATTCATAGTCCTTTATTTGACTTCTACCTAATCTAGGGCCCATGAACTTTTAAGGTATCATTACTAAAAGGCCTTAATGACACTGAAGAGTAATTTGTAAAGGAACAGCATTAATCTCTTCTCAGTTCAGACACTCCTGCTACACTTTTAAGGTTGATTACCTATAAAAATAGATCAGAATGGACTCATAAATCACACGATTATTACAGTGTCACTTTTACCACAAATTATAGTGATTAAACGTACTCCTATCTCTATCCTGCCTTTAAGTTTAGTGGCCTGGAAACACTCAAATGTACGTTAAATATGGACAGAGTCATTGAGCTCACTCTTGTTCACAGGTGTGCTATGAATTTAACATGGGAAATTGTCTCAGTAAATTTAAAACATCTTTTTCTGGAACTATCAGACTATTGGAGTTCATCAGTCAAACTCATATACAGAATTGCAAAGTATGTCTCTGGTGTCTGTATTAGAGTGAAAATGTGGTGTTTTGATTATGAAATATACTATATCCGTTACGGACTTATGATATGTAAGAACCCATGACTTTCTAGTAGGGATGAAAAGATTCACAATACTGATTTCACACTGTGGTTTATATTTACAATTGTTTTGTAGAACAATTACATTTAAGAAAAAAATATTAGTGAATATATATATATATATATATTTTATTAAAAAATAATTGTGTGGTTTTATTATTGCTTGGACAAAAACTGCACATTTCTTTGAAATTAAAATTTTTAAAATAAAAACCCTAAATCAAATAAGAAAATAGCACAATTAAATTTTTTATTTGAATTATTTTGGATAATTTCAGATTTTGAAACAAAGACATAACAGTCTGACTTTACTTTTGTTATACTATACTAGGGCTGGCACGGTTCATGGAAAAAAACCGAACAGTTCGGTTCGCTTGTCTCGGTTCGGAGCATACATGCACCGCGCGGTTCGACGATTCATGACATGCGCAATGTAGCCTCGTGCCCCGTATGTGACGTCAGTGTTTTTCCCTTTCGCGCGAAAGAATTGACCTTTCGCAAAAGCTACACCCCCCTTAGTTACTGTTGCTAGCCCGTCAAGCTTACTGACAACGACCGACTGTCATCCATAGACAGTAGTAGAAAACAAGGCGGGTAGAGGTGTACCTGTCGGTGTCAGTGACTCCTTTTGGAGTAACATACGCTTAATATCCTCCAGATCGAGGCAAAAGGGGTTGCAATATGCAGTGGAGGGCTATATACATAATCTCAAAATATTATGTAATGGGAGCACCAC
>JAUCMS010000022.1:568637-581291 GCA_032357445.1 Enteromius radiatus | reverse complement strand
CTACATACCTTCTATGTACATATCAGACAACAATTTAAAATATTCTCTCAATGCATTCTATGGCACCTTTAACAACAATTTTAAATATGAAACAACATGAGTAAATGATAACTTTCTTTTCTATATATCTTTTTTTATATATATAAAACTAAACTATCCTTTTAAGTCTAACATTTCATTTATGTCCTTTGGGGATATCTCCTTTTTTCTTCCTTTTAAGTATTATGGTGATGAATCTGCCGCTGTGGTCTGTGCCAGTATAGGACTGACATAACAAAAGTTGTTTAACTTATCCAAAATAAATAGAGAGTGTTTGAATGGAGATAGATAGCAGAGAGCGGTCTGGGAAACTACAGAGTTTGACTTGTGGAAGTTGCCTTTCTAAACTGTTTTTGTTACCAAGACAAGGAACATTAACTCCAGATGACAAAGAAAGTAAATAATCTATCAGTAGACGACAATAAATGCCATGTGTTGAAGAAGCAAATGAGGCTTATGCTTTTTCTCCCCATCCGTTGCACTATCCACACAGGTCTAAATGTCGTCGGAGACATCTTCCATGTTTTCCAGCTGGAGTCAGAGGAATCCGTCCACATGCGGAGCAGATTACAGTGAAAACTATTAACAATAGGCGATTGCTTACATAAATTAATCTTCATTCTTTCCATTGTGTATATACATACGCAGAAGTTGCATCCATTCAGCAACCTTCCCTCAACACAAACAACTGTTTTCTGCATTCGGGTTTCGAACGCGAGGCCTTGCTTTATGGAGCAGATCCGCAGAACACAAAAGGCCAAGTCTGGCGCAACCCCACAGAGCTATTTCACCCATATCCTAAGGGTCATCTTGCTAATTATTTGCCAAAGCGTATTCTGAAATTGCAGATAATTGGGGCTGTATGATATTAATGGGAAAGATATGCTTATTAGGATTCCTGGGAATTGCGGTTGATGGGAACAGTCTGTGTGCAGTGAGAAATGATTTAACGCTCTCAGCGGGAGTTGTAGGATTTACCATTGTGGTGCGATGCCATTAATTCTCATTGTGTTGCAAAGCAGCTTGATTGCACACTGTGAACGCTGTTTATGGGAGAATTAGTACAATTTTTGCCGCGGTTGTTTTGGTGTTCCACTAAATGCTAATTAGACTTTTTCACAATAATTAGACCCTCTCACTAGACAGACCAATTTAACTAGTCCCACATTTGCAACATTAAGAAGATTGAAATACACGCTGCTCTGTAATTAGCTTGATGCTAACCACAGTTCCAGGAGAAATACGGGTCAAACGTGTGGTTCCACTATCGCTTATCAATTTGCAGCTGGTCTGATCGTCCTGTGACGTTCAAAGCCAAACGCGGTTCTCCAGGTTGCTCGCTTTTGAACTTTTCCTTGGGTTTATTTTCCTAAGGCATGCCCTCCTCAGCAGATCACATGCTGGTGATTGGTGGCAGCATATTAGAAAAAAAACAGCCCATTCCTGAATATAATTGGCTCCCATTCATCATGGTTGTCATGTCACATGTAGTGCTGTGGAGCAGTACACGGCTCACGCATCAATCTCTGGCCGGCTGGCTGACAGGTCTTCTAAAGGGCTCTGGCAGCGGGGAGATGGCATCCTCCGCTCAGGCCTGCACTTTCAGCAGCTGGTATTTTACTTATGCACCCCTGGGAGTTTCACAATCATCCACAGGCATGCCTGGGGTTTTCAAAAAAACTTACCCAACATCGTTTTATATTAACACACATAATGCGTTTGCTAGTCTCTGCTTGTCATGTGCAGTAGTGATGCATGGTAAAATAATGCTGTTAGTATTGTAAACGTAGTAAAAACAGCAAAAAAGGCTAAAAATGTCCATCTGATGCATTTGTACAAAATCCCAACAATTAGAAAGTAGTGCAGATGGAATATCAGGATGTGCATTTTTCTAATGGTTTGCTTTTTTTTTTATAGTTTTCTAGTGGCTGTCCTGGGAGAATCTAGAAACTAACTAGGAAGTGTCCGACTTCTGGTCCAATCACTTGTTTGTGAACATGATGGCACCAGACATTTAAAAGTATTGTTTATTATTTTAGTGCATATAATGAAAATAATATTAATGTTTAATGATTGAATTTTATTATGATGGCAAAAATATCATATTACACACAACAAAGCAATGCAGAACCATAACCTAACTATTATCCCTATTGTAATAACATACAAATATTTTTTTCCCTTTTTTATTTTTTAGAATTTTTACAAATTTTTACAATTTTTTTTTTTTTTTTTTTTAGAATTTTATTATTATTACTACTACTACTAAATGCAATAACACATTGCTGCTGCTAGTGCTAATAGTTATTGTTAGGACAAAAATATTTAAATGTCTTTTTTTTAATTATTCTTATTACACTCAGCAAAGCAATGCAGGTTAATAATAGATCTGTTAACTCTGCTATAATAACAAACATATAAAAACAATATTGTGAATAAATAATAATTATCATTATTATTAATATGTCTTATTAAAGTCAGCAAGGTAGTGCAGGACCATAATAAATCCCTGCTTTAATAACACACAAAAGTAAAACCTGCTGTGTTGAGATGCTAGCTTTTATCTGGAAAATGTAACTGCAACAACCACACAATAGATTACCATTAATAGATTTGAATTCATAATGTTGTTTTAGCCTGTACATATTTATAGTCTCTACGGGTAACGCTGAGTAACTGAAGTGAACAGGCTTGTGCTCCTAACAGGCCCCATTGAAGGATGTTTCAAAATGGCTGCCAGACTGCGTAGCATATTAGTCCCCTGTAGACTAGCAGAGCAGTCACATGTGTCTGACTGCTGATCCTGCGCTCTCAGGTCCTTCTGAGAGGAATCAGACTTGAACTGAGATATATGTAAATACATCAATTATTAATACACGCATTAGGGAGCGTTGTCTAGGCACGGACTCAAACTTGAACCGCGGCCTTCGGGCTATGAGCAGCCCACTCCATCATGTTTTTTTGTATTTTTTTTTTTCCTTTGCTCTCATGAATAATTAAAAAACTTAAATTACTTGCCATGTACAAAATTCATATGCTAGGTTGGGGGAAAAGATACATGAAAATTAATTTTCTTTTCTCTGAGAGTGACAGGAAATCAATTAATCTTGATATATTATTTCATGCAGGACGGGGTACAAGAGGCAGCGGAGAGAATGGCTACAGCTGTTCTCATTGGAGGGGCCATATATTATAGTTGGCGTGTTTGACAGCATCTGAAGGAAATGGCTGAAGGATATCAGGCAGGTGAAGCAACTGTAAAAATTTATTGGAGGATACAAACTGTTTCCAGGGACTGACATAAACATTACAGTGAAAGGAAAGCAATAGCGAACAATTTTTTTTTTTCCTCCCCCCTCGCTATTCCTTAAAACTGACAATGCATGTTGTCAATATTTACGGCGGTCCCCTGTGATGCACATTTCGTTTGTTTGATTAACTAGTCATAGGCTGTAGTCTGCTCACAATTTATTTGTTGTGTCTCCCACTACCTTTTTGGGAAGAATAAAGATTTAGCGCTGGCTGGATAAATGCGTCCTGGTAATATAACACTGGAGATGGAATGACAGAGCTATTTACAGCTCCCTTAAAGTTTTATAACTTGTCAGTGTTTGCAGCTTGTTGTCCAGAGCTCCCTGCGAGTTGTAAATAGGAGTTGCGCGCTGAAATGATCGCTCTCTCAAGAGGCTGTCTGTCTCGACACTGCCGTTTGGACGTTTTATACGTCTCACGCTTTTGTACCTTTCGGAAAGAGACCTCTCTCTCTCTCTCTTTCTCTGTCTGTTTTGAATGAGTACACCTTGTTCAGCCCCCGGCTGAAGGTCTCAACTCATATCACTTTACCACATTAATATATCTCTGTTCCCGCTCCTCATATTCCTCCTCTTATTTATTATCCGTCTGCGTGAACTTGAGATTAAGGTCATCAAATGAGTCGCTTGCTCGACAGCTATTATTTCCATCTTAAAGCGACAGTGTCCGTGACTTTGAAATAGCAGGCAAGCTCTACATGTGGAGCACGTACCATGCCGTCCTTGCGCAGGACAGTTTTGGCATAGCACAACCTGTTCGAAAGGTCCCACTCGGTAGTCGAACAGGCAAAGATTAATCGCAGCGCTTCTCACAGTCATTGATGGTGAGTGGCAAGTGACTGGCGTGCCATAACTTCCCAACTATTTGTTTAGCTAGACGAGGTGTCAGTGGCCAAACAGTTGTTTCCTCTTGGAGCTGCGCGAAAATAAGTCATAAACGGTGGCGGGGCGTCCTCGGCGTGCCTGTGTCATTCTCAGCGGTGGAACATATGCCTCTGTACCTTTGTGGGGGAAAAATGGGCAAGTTTGCCGGTACACGAGTTGGCGTGTCCTGCCAAAGAGAAGAGGACTGTGTTGAGCCTCGTAATAAATTCCGCTCCATTTATGAACAGATTTCTCTGGTCAACATGACTGGTAATCAACAATCAGTAAACATCTGTTACTATCTATTAATAACACTGCCTGACAAATTTATGGCTGAGAACTGCTGGCATATTCGTATGAAAATATATTTCCCACAGCTGACGGGGTGCAGCTTGGTGCTGTGGTCGACACCATTTGTAAATGTGAAATTAGAGAGCAGAAGACAACTGAATTAAAAAGGCAAATGACCCTGGCCAGATGGAGCTCAATATAACAAATGTAATAAGTTGTTGAATTGCCAGTTGTACAGACGATGATGGCGAATTGATTTTGGGAGCCGTGGCGAGCCAGATGATAGGTTATGTCTACTTTTAAAAAAGAAATATGAGATCGCTGACTGATTTGATCGTCTAATTTAATTTCCAATACAAGTTTGGTTTATGGGACAGATTTTTGTTTATCCAGTTAATTCATACTAAATGGATAGCATCATTGCTTATAGGACTAGTTCCAGTCAAACAACCTTGGTTGGATGCTACTGTTAATCACTTTTTAGTTGTTTAATAATGTTTTAATGTAAAGACTCAGCCAGGCCGCATTTGTTTGATTAAAAATACAGAAAAAACAATAATATTATAAAATGTTATGACAATTTAAAGGATCATTGCTTTGAGTTGCTGCTCAAGAAACATTTCCTACCGTTATTGGTGTTAAAAACAGTTGTGCTGCATAATTTATTAGTAGAATATGCCCTTGCTGAATAAAAAATAATTTATTGAAAATAAATAAATAAATAAATGGAATGGGGAAAAAAGTATATAAGTCTCTTACTGATCCCAAACTTTTTAATGGTAATGCGTACACTATGTGGAGAGAATCCATGCTATAAAGCCATTAACGTGCAGCTAAGCAATGCCAGCTGAACTCAATGAAGTGTTGTTGATGCTAATAGCATAGTAGCATAACATAGATACAGGGCTGTGATTAGCGTAACAGTACAAAGTAGTGTCTATAAAGTTCAGGGCTGACAGTGAATAACCACAGTAAAACAACATCTTAACCTCGCCATCCACTCCGTTGTACTACAGGAGTTATTTTAGTTATGTGACTCAGTCAAATGCTGGTAGCTTATGCTAATATAAAGCAATCATGCACTGCTCAGCTAATATATATATAGATATATATAATATGCAGTTAGCATAGGCTTCTTTTTTCTGAGTTGACAACAGTTTGTGGTTAAGGCAGAGGTCTCTATTGTTGCTGATGCATCATGCTTATACTGTAGGCTACAGGATGTTAACATTTGCTGTTCTGTAAATGGATTTGCTCTCATAGGGCAAATAATAAATTTATTTGGGTTGAAGACTGCATGTTAATGAAATAGATCATGGGCAGTTCCATTATGATAATGGATTGCTGCACTTTTCTAGTGGCCTGATGTTTTATTTATGACTTCTTTGATAACTTTCATAATGATTAGCGTTATATTAAAATATGTATAGTTCGTCTGAGCTTGAAGCAATTTATTTAGTTTCATTTAAGCCTCTAAATGTAAATAGGGGATTAGAATAGGGTTAATGAAGTCTTGCTCTAAGGAAGAAATAATATTTCTTTTTAATGCAGGCTACTCAGGCACTCTAGTAATTGGTTAATATATTATTTTAGTCTTTGTAAGGTATGAAACAGACGGTAGTCCCATTTGTCAAACACAGCGAAACGCAATTTTGACTGGAGCTTTGCTTAATGTTACATCATGTGCTGAATTATTTTTAAAGGGACAGAGTGTGCGCTTAAAGATAGTCTTGAAATGAGCTTGTTTGCTTTCTAATATTAGCGATGCATCTCTACAGTAATCGTGCATTGCATAAAATGTATACTCAAAATTTATTTTTTTTACTGTACAGCATGTGACAGTGTGCATTATTTACATGAGGTCACCCAGACTATGTAATTCTTCTTTTTTTTTTTTCTTTCATAAATGCAAAATGCATGTAAAAGTTATTGATTAAACATGGTTGATGAAAACATTTGTACGGAGATTTCACGCATAAATTTGGATTAGTAAATAAGACCTATTGTTTTTTATGTAACCGTCCTACCAGCGCATGCTGTGTTTTTAGGTACCGCCCTCTTAGCGCCTCACTGCTGGGGGGTAAAAAAAAGGAAAATGAAATCCAGCTCACGACTGACAGGCTCAATTTGTTGTGAGTATGACACAGGAATGACACGTAGCAGATTATAAAATGCAGAGATGTGCAGAGGTCAGATAAACAATTTGCCACCAAACTTGTGTACCCATAATGCTCTCTGCTCAATATCAGGAAGGTGGGGGGTTTCTGGAGCACAAAAGAATAGCGTGGAAGCCTGGGAGCCGATGGCAGTCAGGTTTGCATTTTTTTTCTGGGTTAATTCACTGGATGAAAAGCTGCACTGTGAGATGTGTCATATATCAAAGGCAGGGCATCAGTAATCTTTGCTCAAGGGCATGGATAACAGACAGATAGACATGTGAATGAGATGGAAAAAAAGCAACTCATCCTTTTCTGCTAACACCACAGAGGAGATAAAGGAAGATTTATGAGTCATCTTGGACCACATACCAGCATGCGGCCCCATTTTTCACATGCTCCAAAAATTGGTGCTGGAAAGCAATCTGCTTGTCACTGTGTCCATCAGGTACTTCAGGAGGAAATTGGGTCCTTCGGGCCTTTTACTCCACAGTCAGCTATTTTCTTTATAGCGGTTTTGTTTTTAATGGTATCCATAAATATATGTAGGGTTATAAGTACCTTTATCACCAGAGCTGTTTTTTGCCGGATGGGATGTCCAAATCTATGCGCCTCTTTTTTGAGGCAGCTGTGCGGGGAATTATGGGAGCTCACGGCTGCTCGATGCAGTGATTGACACTGATAAGATGGTATGACTACCCTCTTGTTCGAAATGATTGGCAGACATTTCTCGTCATGCCACGAGGAAAATGTGCAAGTGCGTGTTTGCAAGCACGGAAAGTGTGTGCGCGTTGCCATCCCTCACAACCTGAAAGTTTCCTACCGGTGTTTGTTTCAGCACTGTGAAGCTTCGTAAAAAAAAAAAACAAACCTGCTCAATTTAATGATGCACTGGTGTTGTAAAAAGCCTATTAATGCCATTATTTTAAATCACTTCAAAACAAGGTCAAGCTTGTGTTGGGTCCAGCCTCAGATGGTGGTTTCGTAATTATGTCCTTTATTCCGAACATAAAGAAGGCTCTGGAAAGACTAAATGTACTGGGTAATATTATATATGTAAGTGTAGAAACTCCAAGCTAATCCTTTGGAGTCTTTCCGATTTATAGTAACATGAGCAAATGTTTCATCATGAGGTGTTTAATTTGGAAAAATGGATCGTCAACCACAGACAAATGTTGCAATAGCATTAGTAATGTCCCCAACTGGAGCTTCTTGGCCAAACCTCAGAGTACCAGAGCCGCTCGTACACCCGAATTATTGTTCATTTGATTTCAACAGTTACCCCATTCACTATATTAAAAACAACATGACATCTGAATCCTTAACATCTGGTTCCTTGCTCTAGCATTTCTGAGTCTCTTCCCAAATGAAATCTTAATTTATTCAGTTTTGCGGTGGCCAAAAAAAGTTATTTTCATATGATGGGAGTCTGGTTTGCATTTTTGAGACCGTTCGAAAAGTTTGAAGTGTGTTTTGTGAAAATAGCAAATTTTTTTTGACATTCTAAACACCCACGCCCACTCAACCCCACACTGTGAAACTAAGTGGAGTTTGTTTGAGCCAAAAATGTGTTTAAGTAAAAAATAGGTGTTCAACTTTGCTTTGTCACTGAGGTGTTATTTTTCCAGGGAATGTGTTAATTGACTGGCAGCTTTAAAGAGGCTTGGAGTTACATCACAGGTGCTTGTTACCAAAGTTCTGAACTGCCATCAAATATCTGAAGTCTGCAGTATAGGCCTGTGCCCTGAAACTTTCAGAATGTTCGTGTTTAAATGGAATAATCTACTTAAGTGTGAATTTGTGGATGATGCATTAAATGTAGCACATTGGCACAATAACATACAGTGGGGTCCAAACATTGAGACCACTAGTGAAAATACTAGTGTGCGTTATATTACTATTTTTACCATTATATTATTTTGTAAATGTAAATTTTCGATTTGACACATCTATGCAAAGCATACAATTAAAAACTACAGAAATAGTGCAGAATATTTATTTTATGTCCCTTTATTACATTTTTAAGAATGTTTTGATTCTAGAAACTTTATTTGCAATTTTAAATCCCAGATTTTCAGTGTGGACGTTTTCACTAAACACGGACAATTAATATTTTATACCTCACTCCCTGTTGGCCGTAGTCTTTAACATACATACCCCAAAAGCCCTGGATGTCAGCATCCATGTGCTAGATTTTTTCTTCCCTTCTCTTTATCTGGCATATCGAGTTGCATGTAAGGCGAAAGTGTCTCATGGCTCTGCTCGGCTCTCAGAGAGCTGCCAGCTCAAATGGGACAGTGGGATTGGGCTTAGCACAACAGGCGTATTGACTTTGATATCCTATCTGTTACCACTACTTCCCTTTTACATGGCTGCCAGCAGAGATGACATTAGTGCATCAACCGCAGAGCTAGCAGAGGGATTTCTTAACCCAGCGGTGAGTGGGACGCGTGTTTGCTCATGTCTCAGCCCTTGGTAGAGAGGACACGCTCCTCACACCCCTCTCGCACTGTTACACCCAGAGTCACACAGGCCGAACGAAAGGCGGGTCAAGGTGAAGGCACAAGCAGATGCGCTTTGATGGAGATTGCGAAGCTAAAAGGGGTGAAGATGAAAAAATAAAAAACTGTAGTTGTTGTGAGTGTTGTCACCGTCAGGGCCAGGGGCACATGTCTTTCAGTCGAGCTCCACCATACCTGCTGTTGCTGTCAAGCCTCCTTGCCAACTGTGACATCTGTTCCTGAGAGCGCCTGGCGAATCTGAATGTCAATATCCTCGCCTTGAACCGCAACAGAGAAGTATTTGTCACTCAGCGACAATCATCCCTCAAATGAAAGGTTAGCAAGACGACGCAGGCCTTTAATCAGCCGGTTGGAGCGCGTCTGTCAGCGGTGCCTTTTAAGCATGCAGGAGCTGAGACTAGCCACCAATGAGTCAAGTGATTGATCTGCCCAAATCATTTTCCTTTGCCACTGTCAGTGGAAAGCTGATGGCAAGTTTGCCGTCAGGGGGGATTAAATATGACTCCTCTCTGGCTCCTGATGAATCCTCTTCTTGGAACACTCATTCTTTGTCACCCTGAGGAACGGGTTTAAGCCTAGTTGAGACTGAGGTCATAAAAAAGCTGTCTGCTCGTCATGTCGTTAAGAGCCACGCTCTAATAAGAGTTTAGCTGCGTACAGGTCACGTTCTTACACTTTAATGTCAGTCTACAGAAAACAAAAGGTTCGGCTGTGTTCCAAAACGTAGTGAGCTACCTACAGTATGCACGGGTAGGCAGACTGCAGATGTGAAAGCTGATCCAAATAATTATCTTGACTTCTAAGATACACTACCATTGAAAAGTTTGTGGTCTATAACAGAGGTCTCCAACCCTGCTCCTGGAGAGCTACCGTCCTGCAGATTTCAGCTCCAACCCCAATCAAACACACCTGAAGCAGCTAATCAAGGTGTTCTGGGTTACTTAATAATTACAGACAGGTGTGTTGGAGCACGGTTGGAGCTAAGATCTGCAGGATGGTAGCTCTCCAGGAACAGGGTTGGAGACCCCTGGTCTATAAGACTTTTGAAGAAAAAAAGTCTCTTGTACTCCGCCAAGGTTGTATTTTAGTCAAAAAATACTGTAATATTGTGAAATATTATTCCAATTTAAAAATAACTATTTCTCTTGGAATTTATTTTAAAATGTAATTTCTTCCTGTGATGCAAAGCTGAATTTTCAGCATCATTGCTTCAGTCTTCAGTGTCACATGATCTTTCAGAAAGCATAATATTTATAACGTGTTTAATAATTTGAATAGTAACAATTTTACTGTAACTTTTGAATAATTTATTGCAAAAACAACCATTTCTGAGCCCATATTTTTGTGTAGTGTTCCTGATTTTAGCCAAATTTGAAGTTAGCCTTCTTCCTGGAGTCCCATAATGCATCTTAGTGATCCATTGAAAAACTGATTTGAGGCAAGAGAAATGTTGATTATTGGACTACTTATAATTTTTAGAGCAAAGTATTAATAAAAGCAAAATATGTGTGTGCTATGAAACTTAGGTTGTTATGGTTTTAGCTTAGCAACATGCTAACATCAAACTCTATTTAAATAGAGAATTCTCTCTTGTGCATTATATGAGAAATGTACTTTTTATGAGAGACAGAGTGTTCCAGAAGACTCACTTATGAGGTTATGCTGCCAATGTAGACGATACAGACAGCGAGGAAGAGCGCTTCAGTCAGAGTAACAGTGTGTGAATAGTCAGAGGTGACGTGTTTTTGCATTATAGGGACGATAGACATTTGCTATTGCTACAAGTATGCATTTAGCGTTTTGCCTGTATTATCTGTGGCAGCAGTTTAGTCCAGGGTTCATTTTAACCAGCCTCTCGGCTGTAGATTGAATCTAGAGAGCTTTATAACTGGAAAAGTAATTGCATAGTGAGAGTTTTGCCCGTCACGACAAAATGAAGAAGTGCCGTGTCTTTGCCAAAGCTCACACACACCCCATCCTATAAAATGCTCTTGCTTAAAATACTGTAGCATTGAGTGAATAGGACGGTATTACCACATCATTTGATCGTTCGAATGCATTATGATGTTATTTTAGCAAGTCTCATTCCACTAACTTGGAATTAACTGATTTATGTGGTTATTACTGAGTCCACATCCACAATAGAAATGACACATGAATCAGAGTTTTACTGTAAGACAAATGTTTTTTCAATCAAAGAGCGAGCGCTCGCAGTTAAAGGAATCCTCATTAGGCTCTCGTTATTGGCTAAGTGCTTCTCATTTTCTGGCTGAAAGCCGGGCCTCACTGATCTTTATGCCCCTCTTAAGATTACCTCCAACATCACTCTCTGTTCATTTGCTCTTTGTGACGCGACAGTTACATTTATTTTTAATGTCCAGACCGTGTCGTTGACCTTCAATTCCTGCTGAGGCTAGCACCTGCTGACCCTGCCCTTAAATCTGTCAGGCTGGAGATATATCCAGACCTGCTGCGTGTTAGGCCGGCCTGAGCCTGCCTGTCATGTCCCTCTGATGTTCTACATCTTGTTTGGAAGACATTCCCGACGTTACGTTCTACGACCTTTTCCATTGAGCGAGGTGGTCGTCGAGCTACTCCAAGAGGGAGGAAATTGAGCTGTTTCATTCGTCCCCGAGGAGTCTCGCGTTTCCTTCTCTGGCCATTTATTTGAAAGCTATCATTTTCTTGAATTCATAGCTGAAAATTGGCATTGATTCACAGGATGATGGATGCTGAGAGTCCCTCTATTGACACTGCCATTGACAGTTTTCAGTAAATTCTGCATCTAATTATCACTCTTGGCTAAATGATACTCCTGGATGCTTGGGAGAGGTGGTCGATGAGACTGGCTGTATTGTTCCTGAAGGCCCTATTGAGCTGCGTGTCAGGACCGGGTGATGTAGCTGATCACAGAGCACATTTCTCTCAGTTAGCAACTATTGTGTAATTAAACCGAATGCTGACTGAGGCCATCAATGCTAAAAAAGATAAGCTGCGGTGATTGATTTAATTAATTGCTTCTTTTTAGTGGTCTAAATTCCTTTGTAAGTTATTTTTTTAAATAAAATGCTTTCAAATAGGAGACATTTGGACCAAACGTCACCATAAGCTATGTGTGATGTCTGAATATCATTAATATAATTTTTTTTATATGTGTGTGTGTATGTGTATATATTAGGGGTGTCCTCCAATAATCGACGATTCGATGCTTCGATTCGAGAAGCTTGATTCGACCCCCGATCTCTCAGTCGAATATTATGATCATACCATTTGGCTCAATGTCGGATTTCACATAGAAACACTGTTTTTCTCCCAATAAGTTAATATACATCCTATTAAAATAATGCTGTTAATAAGAATCTGAAAAGAAAGAAGCTTTAAATAAATATTTTACATCCAACCACCCCTATAGATTTAATTTTTGTTTCATTTTCCATAATCCGTGACTGACAGAGGTGCATCTTGGCGGCA
>JAUCMS010000022.1:555785-568537 GCA_032357445.1 Enteromius radiatus | reverse complement strand
TTGCAGTTTATACAGCTCTTAACATTTATTTTAATCTAGGACTAGTCTTAATCCCTGTACGGGAAACTGGCCCAAAAAGTCTTACTTTAAGTGTGTGTGTCTATACAAATTCAAAAGTCTACAAAATCTATGAAAATTCAATCTACAAAAATATGTGTGTATTTTATATTATATAATATATTACTACTACTACTTGCAAGTAAATTAAAAGCTATATCTTGAAAGCAGCATTTTATTCTATAAAATAACTTTGAGAGTATTTGTTTAAACTTAGTTGCGAAAAAGTTAATGCAATTTAAATTGAGGTATGTTTTAAATATGTATTTTATTTAAAGCAGTGACATTTATGTGTAAGTTTGGCATTATGTCTCCAAATGCTTTAGCGTCTGTGTTCACTAGTCTTAATAAAGAGTACTCTTAGTGTTAGTCTGAAAGCTTAAGTACAGCTAGCATACTGTTTGACTGACACATGTCACTGACCTTGGGTGTTAGATGCCAGGAAATGGCACCTGCTGAAGGAGTCGAGGTGGGACAGGGCTTTCCAGGTGAGCTATGTAATTCAACCCTAAAGCAGCCTTCCTTTTCCCACAGCAGCTATGAATCGACACTTTAGCAGAGCTAATGGCTCACTCCAGCCCTTTCACAGGCAGCCTATTGTGCTGTGAAGCGAGCACACAGGGAGGGGGGTATGGTGTAATCCTGAACGTGCCCTGGATCAGTCTGTTTGAATTTCACACCGACATTGATGTGCACGTCTGTCCTCACTGAAGGTCCTCTATGTGCGCTGTTCCCAAGAAGACACGGCACAGGATCACATAACTATCACCGCCCCTACCTCGCTGTGTCTGGTCATCCCTGTCAGGAGGTGAGGACCTGCTACAAAGCGCGGAACATGGATAACAAGAATGCAAACTAAGTCCATATGCAGTGTATTACAGGGGCTCTGAACCAAGGAGTACAGAGGTCTTATAAAGTTACATACTAGATGAGTGAAACTTCATAAGTGACTGATTTGGTATGCATTTTGCTGGCAAGAGACTCCATTTTCATTGACTTGGTATACAGTGTTGCTTATGCCTTGTGCTGCACGTTGCTAAAGATAGTAAATATATATATATATATATATATATACATAAAACACAAATATTTTTTATTATTTAGATTCATCCACTCATTAAAGCATCATGAATATAGTTGTCACACTGGTTTTTGTTATCTAAATTAAGTGGTACAACAAATGTGACCGATTTAAAAAGCTCCACATTGACAGTAGCTACTTGCATCACTCACCAAGCCCACAGGAAGACTTGACTTACATTGTTTTAATAGCCTGGCATTATCACAATGATAAGCTAGCAGTGTGGTACTTTTATTATTCATTAAACACACATCCCATTCAACACTAGCATTGGATAAAATGGTCATATTTGTACTGGATAGAACAAAAATAAAATAATTTTCTAACAGGGCCATAGAGTGTAATAGTTGGTAAAAATTCCATTCAAGTCCCAATAGGGCAATCTTTTATTTCAATTTGTTTTATTATTATTACTTCAAACCACTAATTTATACACCTTTGCAGATAGACATGTGAGCTGTGATGTTAATCAGTATATGCTGTGGCTGAAGCCATCAGTCCACATTATTGCAACAAACCCCCCCCCCAAAAAATAGCAGTGGAATTTGTGTTCCAATAATTCTTCTGAGAATACCTCCTCCAGTCACAGGAAAAATGAAAAAACAAAAAATGTTGCAAAATGTTTGAATAGGCCCATTCCCATAAAGCACCATGAATGATGTTATGGTCAGTCTCTTTATATTTTGCAATAAACTTAAACATGTAATCCAATAAATAAATACAACACCTTTAAATCAAAAGTTTTATATTTAGCTATTGTTTTTACTTTAATTTGTCATGTTTAATTTTTTACACAGTGCTTAGGGTTCATGGCTCATGACTCTTTAACAAACTTAAAAAAAAAAAGAAAAGAAATCTGTTTCAATTATTCACTGAAAAACATACTTGGGGAGGGGAAACATACAAATGATGCTGCCAAAAAAGTAAGGATTTTCCCTGGCTTTATGGTGAGGGGAGGCCATATATAGAGAGAAATAGTTTGGCTTTTTTTTTTTTTTTTTGTGTTTGACAGTCGTCTCAGATGGATCGTCTAAAATAATTAATCACAGTGTTATAACACTTTAGAAACAGGCATCAGGAAGGTCTCAGGAACATCCCTCTGACTAGGCATCTCACTAGATTTTGAACAGAGTGTACATGTGCGAACTCTAGCAGTGTCCTTACACTACCCTATCACTATAACCTGTCTTGTTTATGTGGGTTTTTATGTACCCACAACAGCAGCTCCAGCTGTTGTGCGCAGTACTCAGGGCAGACTGGTGAGATGGCAGCAGTGTGGCACCAGGCGAGCAGAGACCATATGGCCTGGATGGCGTGACACAGCACACGGAACAGGATGCGATACTGCCGTCTCCCCTCCGGGACTGTCACCACGAGGAGCAGCCCTCCAGACACAAATCCAAAACTACATCAGATCAAACTGTATTTGTGAGCCGAGTGCCTAGGGGAGACTTGTCTTCTGAGGTGTAGCTTGGCAAATCGCCTTGTGTACGGGGGGGAAAAAAGGAAAAAATGAGAGCGGCTCTCCTCCGCCTCAAGGCTTTCTCCGAGCGCTTTTCCATTTAACAAACGACGAATTATCAAGGTTTTTTGTTGTTTCCGCACTCAAATTGTTTGAACACTTCGTCTGCTTTTTGAAGGGACATGTGTGCACTTGAGCACGTTCTCCCTCACTTTGCTAGGTGGTTGGAAAAAAGTCATATCCAAATCTAGCTCATGTTGGCGTTCATTGAATTAGACAAACTCAAGCCCACACCAATGACATTGAAATAAATTGATATAATGACACGAGTTTATGCCTCGCTGTTGTACGAAGTGAAAATCTAGCCCTATGATTTCAGGCTTTGCACTTTGTATGGCATGTAATGTGATCCTGGACCTGTCAGGGAAAAATAAATCTACTTTTCCTTCTCCGTTTTATGTATGTGCAGTGCTTATGTGTTGCCATGGGTTATTTTAAGAGGCAATGGGAAGAGGGTTGCTGGGGTCACTGGTTCAGAGTCCACCTATGTCACGGAGCACAGATAATTGCTCAATGGCCAGAAGGCTTTGATTGGCTGCGCGGCTGCTGTCTCGGTGGAGGCTGAATACGTTCGGTTCAGGAAGACAAGAGTGGGCGGACGGGTTCATATATCAGGATTTTCTTACTCCCTCTCTCTCTTTCTCCGTCTTTACCTTCACTACAGGGGTCATGAAGGCAAAGAGGGTCACTCAAAGTTCAGTTTGAAATGGGTCATCGCCGAGCACAACAACCGTGCTGTTTACTGACAGAGCAACCTTTAGCAGGCGTGGGTTAGTGCAGTAAATCTCCGAGATGCAAAGGTGTTTGTGTTGATGCATGTCAAAGAAACATTTGAGAAGGTCTTAGCCTGCTTTATTTGTTAAGACCAACTTTTTAAGTTGGCACTGATGCAACAATTTCCTTTATCTTTCTCGGATATTTGCGGGCCGTAAGTAGGCACAGCCGCTTCAGTAATCGGATCCTTTTCTGACACTCTTTCATGTTAGTCTACCCACCAAAGCTTTTATTTTACCCGATGCAAGTCTTATGTGAGGAAACTGCTCGGGGTTACCAGCATGGTGCTTTCCAGTGTTCAACATCTCTTATTTCCCCCCCTCGGTCTGTCTTTTGATTGCATGGGCTTCCTCTCAAACCTTCAGCGAGGCTCCAGGATGCGGCGTCGCAGAGGGAAAAAATCGGAGCTGCTGTTAGTGCCAGGTGGAATATTCTAGAAGACCCGAGGCAGACGCGCAGTTGCTCGTTGCGCCCACAAAGCATCAGATCTTGCTATCGAGCGAGCCGTGGGTCCTGATGTGACAAGCGCCCGGCTCATGTGTGCAGCAGTAGCCTTGTAGTGCCATTACCAGACTCCTCTGGTGCAGTAAGTCGCACGACGATGTGAGCCCGATCTGGCACGGTTGAGCTGAGTGTCACGCTGCAAAGGCCTCTTTCTCCCACTCTCCCTTTCTGCTCTGTCAGTAAAAGGAACAAGCCGAGAGCGGACGCAGAGGTGTTTGCCATTCCAGACGGCTCTGCAGTCTCGGCAACAAATCGCGGCCCCCGGGTTGAGGAGCCGATTGTTTCTCCTTTCTCTTCCGAGTCTTTGCCTCGCCTGCGAGTTTACATGACCCTTCAACTCTGTTTCCACACAGGCTGTTGAGTTGTGCTCACAGGCTTCTGTGTGTGCTGTGAAAAAGGCAGCTTTGTCATTGGGGTTGCTCTAGTGGGATGTTGAGTTCAACAGGCCTAGCTCAAAAAAAAAAAAACGTAACGGCAAAAAAAACCCCTGTCTGTTCCTGTGCTGGCCCGACTCACTTCTGTACATAACTGTCAGAACACCAGCTTCATTAATCAGCCTGAAGATGAAGAATTGTGGTTTTGACTGGGTTAGTGCTGTCAGCAGGACTAATGTTGAATAGTGTATCCCAATGGGTAGGAATTATGTTGAATGGAATTTTAAATCACGCAGCTGTCAGAAGTTAAGATCCTAAAAGCCTCACATTGCTTTTACGTCTTCATCTTCCGATTCCCTTTTTTGAATAATTGTAATATATTCCGTATTTTGTCAAGTGACCTTTTCTTTTCACCATTATTAGGAATTAAGGAAAATCTTGCTTTTATTATGCTCTCTTCGTAACGCTGGTCAAGCAAGCGAAGCGCAATGAATATTCGTGCATGAAAAATATTCTTCAAAGAGGGATCAAATTAAAGTTTTGCTGCATGCTGTGACCTCATTTCATGACATTTCCAAGTCGTTTTCTGTTTAATGGCATAAATATATGGCTTTCTGGCAAGTTGTGATTTATTTTGCTCAGAGACATACTTGCGGTCGCAGTTCGCAATAAAGAATATACTGGTGTAAATGCAATGGCCATAGATCAAAATAAACAAATCCCTGATGGCTTATCAATGTCCTTCCTGTTGGGGAAAGAATCCCAACTTGCCTTCCCAAAAGGAAAATATATCATCAGATAAATGGTCCCCAGGAATTGGATGCCAAGGACAAGCTAAACCACTTCCAAGCAATGTTCCCCGGCCTGGGCGCGCCCATAGCGAGCGGTAATGAATGGAAAGTGTATTGTGTCAGTGAAAAACGGGAGAACCGTCAGGAAGAAATATGCCTTTCATCCCACATGGCATAATCAGAGCTTGCCATATTTCTGAGTGGTTATAGTGTTCCTTTGAGCCTGGCTTTTATAGTAAGGAAAGTGTGGACAATAATGTAAAGAATAATACAGAGCAGCTTCCATTGAGATGACTGTCAGAGTGCTGTTAGGCTGTCAGGCCCTCCCATGGGGAGGCAGGGTCAGGCTGTCAGTCAGAGCTGATTGACACTTGAGAGGTGTGAGAGATCAAAGCCTCTATCAGCAAGACAGGCTAGAAAATAGGTGCGATGGCTGAAGAATTGCTGAGAGTTTTCGGAATGAGCGATGTGACGTGAAGCTGAAGTGTCCGTAACGTGCTCGCTTTCTTTCGTATCGTCCGCAATCTGCTACGTTACATGCATTCGGGTTCTCAGCAGCAGTTACAAAGCCGAATCACTTTAGGTTTAGATGTTGAATGGTATATCGCAGCGCGGAGCAGGAGAAAGTCTTTTCGTAGCTTTTGACGGGACGCTTGGTGATGTCAAGAGCAGACTTCCTGTTTCCTGCTGGAAAATACAGCTTAAGATAGTGGCTTCGTTTGGTAGATTGCTGCTTTAGACCAGGGTTTTGAATCCTGCTCCTGGACAGCCAGTGTCTTGCAGAATTTTTTAGCTCCGGCACCAATTAAACGCATCTGAACCAGCTATTTTAGAAAGTTCTAGGCAGGTGTGTTGGGGTAAATTGCAGTTAAACTCTCCAGGGATTGGATATCCATTTGGTAGACCATTACAAACCGGCAACAAAGTTTAAAGTGAACCGTCAGGAAGAAAGGACCTAAATTAATAGTAATTGTTTTGAGATCATGGTTGAATTTTTCCAGCATGGACCGGCTAGAAACCAGTTTCTGTGTTCCAAAAGACTACTAATGTATTGGAGAAGCTCAATTCGTAGTTTTCAGTTACAATTTTTCATCTTGTTCAGCTCGAACAATAAAACAAAGGTATGTGAGCAAAATTCAAGTTTTGGCAATTTGCAATCCATATTAAGTCCCCGCAGCAATATTTCAGTCATTAAATAGCTTTACAAAACATTGTAGAAACACTTAAAGTGACTTCATATATTTAAAACAGTAATATTAAAACATTCCTATGTAGTTTACATAGGAAAGCACTTAATGTGAAAATTTACACCTTCATTTATATTCTGGCTTCATCTGCTTGCCTGTACAAAATATACATCAATAAAGTGTTCAATGACTGAATTTGTGACCCTGGACCACAAAACCAGTCTTAAGTCGCTGGGGTATATTTGTAGCAATAGCCAAAAATACATTGTATGGGTCAAAATCATTGATTTTGAAAATGTTAAAAACTTAATATAAGTTATGAAAATATGTTAAAAATTTAATTTTGGATTAGTAATATGCATTGATAAGATCTTTATTTGGACAACTTTAAAGGTGATTTTCTCAGCATTTAGATTTTTCTGTACCCTCAGATTCCAGATTTTCATATACTTGTCTCTTGGTCAAATCCATCCAAATCATACATCAATGGGAAGCTTATTTATTCAGCTTTCAGATCATGTATAAATCTTAATTTCTGAAAATTAACACTTAAGACTTGTTTTGTTGTCCAGGGTCACATTTCACCTTTTAATATCTGCATTTTACTACATTACTACTTAACAAGTAAACTGTTAAACTGCGTATAAATAACTGGCGGTCAGTGGAGCAAAACTTTATTTTGCCCACCAAGGGGGGCCTTCCTATGTGACGTCACGTGAAAACTATCAATAGTTTTTCATTTACTAACCATGTTGTTCTAAACCCAAAAGATATTTAGTAAAATGATCTAGCCGCTCTTTCGCTGGATGAAAAAGAGCAGCTCTGAAGTTGGCTAGTGAAATCTGATGGCTTTGTTAAGAGAAATTGCTCTGTGACATTGTTCTGGACTCTCTGTTAGGATGGATGAAGGCCCGAGAAATCGCGATCCAGCCTGTCTTCGCCTCTTAACGCCACTCCATCTCTCCTTCCAGTTTTGCTTATGCCTGTTTCTTAATCCATCCCCTTGCTCTTTCTGTTTTATTAGTCTTGACAGAGGCTTGATTCAAATAAGCCTGCAGTGTGGGCATTGCCAGCGCACAACGTAAATTGAATCACAAAGGAGAAGGATTTTCTAATAGGGAAACAAATTAGCACCCAGACCCTTCTCTATGCAATTATTTCTATTACTTGTTTCTCAAGGCACCGGGAGATGTAGAAAGCAGGTTTAACATCCATTTGTTTTAATTTTTCCTCAAGGAAAACCAATTATGAAAGGTTACTGTGGCTCATACAGACACAATCCCTTTTGTCTAAAGATTAATATCTTATGTTTATGCGAGTGAAGATCGCACATGCATTTTAGGCCAGTTCCGCGTTGTTGTTTTGAAGGTGAGAGGCCTGCTTTTATTGAGCATAAATGTGTTTGTAATGCTGTTTTATGCTGATGCCAATGCTTTTTTTCCCCATTAAGCTCTAATTGATATTAGGATTTGTTGAAGTCCATTATCAATCTTTATCTGTATGCTTTGCAAAGACATTGATCAATGAAAATGCTTTCCTTTGCTGACTGTATTGGACATTGTGGAGCAGTCACTAGTTGGGCCATTTAATAGCCTCTGTAAAACCCCGGCACCAAGATCAATAAGGCATTGGAAAAAAAAAAAAAAAGATGAAATAACTTTTTTTTTTTTTTTTTTCTCTTTCCTCATTGAAAAGAAGTTGTATTGCTGGAGTCCACGCTCTCCATTGCAACTTTTTCTTTTGGCAGAAATAATTCCTTAAAAAGTGAAAACAACCCTTCACAAAGTTTTTTTTTTTAATTGCTTGAGCCTTATTAAAATTCCTCTGATGTTTATACATATCACCACATCAAATACATCATAAATTATAAATGTTTCACATAGCAGTCTTGTAGTTGTAGCCCCCGGGTTCCTTGAAAACGGCTCCTGTCTGAGTAAGTGTGAATGTTTGTGAGTACATCTGCTTGTGTGTGTGTGTGTGTGTGAACTTTGCTAGACAGGCCAAGCGAAATTGGAGTAATGCGCTTCTCCATCTTTTATCATTCACATTGCATAGCACTAAATGAAAACTAATAAACATCTCCAACCTCGTGGTCTGCTTTGAAATTGTGTTTGTTGTTTCAGTTATTGAATTTACTGATGTAATATTAATGTTGGGAAGCGATTTTGTAGCGATCTGTCCTCTGCAGGCATCTTTACACATAATCATAAGTAACACACATGTCAGTTTAGGGTTGTTCTGAGTCATTTGAGCGTGAGAGCAATTTTTCTACATCTCCAAATGGAAACGGGGTAATGGAAATGCAAGCAAACAGAGACAAATGACAGAAAGCCAGAGTTAGTAAACAAAAGCTTTTGGACGAGCACTGAAAGAGAAACGATTCTTAGTTTCTTAATGGAGACTCAGGCTGGTTCTTAGTGGAATCGGTCTGTTGATGACAACGGTTTTAAGTTGGATTTGTGAATATGACGTGATTGCTGCACAAATGAATTATATTGTTATGAATCAGATTTGAAATACCAGATGACTGGAAGAGTCCCCACCACAATCCGTGTCCAAATGTTTCTTTCTGTTTCCATAACATATTGTTCTTTCTCTATCATCAACAGCTGTTATGTCAGCCATTAGAAGGTTAATGGATATGACATGCCCTGTGTGAGAGCTTCAGAGCCTCCCTGTGTGGAAACATACTTGCTATAATACACTTAATATCATTTCATTATGTGAGCTTCAACAGACTAAAAGACATTTGACAGATGGATTTGTGTAACTCTTAAAGGAGTAGATCACCCAAAAAAGGAAAAAGTTGTTCCATACACTGTATTTTTAATTTCTCAGTAATTCATTTGGCTTCATTTAAAGTCAAACATGCCATGGTGACACTGTTGTATCATATTAAAAGAAATTCCTAAATAGAAAAACTTTGTACTTTGGACTCATAAAGACTCATAAAATTTCTTAAATACTATTAACATTTGACATTTTGTCTGTTAAAGGGATAGTTCACCCAAAAATAAATATTTGATGTTTATTTGCTTACCCCCAGGGCATCCAAGATGTAGGTGACTTTGTTTCCTCAGCAGGACACAAATGAAGAGTTTTAACTTTAACCGTGGCAGTCTGGTAGTCATTTAATGCAAGTGGATGGACACCAGACCTTTTAAAGTAAAAAAAAACATGCACAGACAATTCCAAATTACACCCTGTGGCTCGTGACGATACATTGATGTCTTAAGACACGAAATGTATGACTATCCCTTTAAATCAAAGAAAAAAATCAGAAAATGATATAGAGAGGAGCCTTGCGGACCCTGATGATTATGTCAAGGTCAGCAAGCCTCTTAAAATTTCAGATAATTTGACCTTTTCATGACAAGCTGATGTTAGTTCGGGTTGTAAAATATCATGTGGTGTGACTTCCAAAAAAAACCTGTTTATGGCGCCCATGAGACACGAGTGAATAATTTTCATTTTTGAGTGAACTGTCCCTTTAAGACAGACAGGACACACTGTAAAAATCTAATGAACAGGCACAATCACTCTATATGCAGTGGGAATAATAAACACCTCTCTTTATTTGATTTTCCTTCACAACCCCAGTCAATCCCAACATGCCCTTGGAGTTCAGTGTGTGTTGTAATAAATTACTGCAGACACATGACGTCAGTTGACCTGCTCCAGGTCTGGATGGGGTGGTGGGGAGTGTGGGGGAATCTAAAGGCGTGAATAAATAGCTGTTCCTCATTTATGCTTGTCAGGAGTTTTAGCTGAGGGCCGGACTTCACACTGTGTCTGTTTTGCCTTGTGAGAGATGATTTATTCGTCTTGGTCCAGCTGAGGTGTTGCAGCTGTTTGTTGGACAGATAGTTTTACACAGGCTTACGTTAAATAAGCCTGGCTCGCTGACACGTCCATTCCCACCCTCACAGATCAGCCACAAGAATGAACTGCTTAGAATGATCCCGAAAAGCAAACTCTCAAGTACAAAGCTCTGGCTACTTGGCACTGAGTTCAGAAGGGAACCATCTCAGGAAATCCTGCCCAACTGTTATACTCACAGAGAGACAGAGGTGTTAGGGTATATATGTCAGCATCTGCGCATTATAAAATCATTGGATCCGTTTTGCATCACATATTGTATTATACTAAAGTCTTTCTTAAGGCGAGTCAGTTTACTTGGCAGACATCTTGACAAAACCCATCTATCCAACTATTAGTCTGTCAACTTTAAAGAAAACACCACCGTTTTTCCATATTCCACTATGTTCTTCCCTTTAACTTAGACGAGTTGATACATATCTCTCCCATGCACTTAATCACTCTAGCGCATGGCGCCACTATGTTAGCATTTAGCTTAGCTCCATACATTCCTTAGGATCCAAACAGGGATGATTTTAGAAGCCACCAAACACTTCCATGTTTTCCCTATTTAAAGATGGTTACATGACTAGTTACACAAGTAAGTTTGGTGAAACAAAATAAAACATGGTGATTTTTTTTTTTTAAATGGGTAAAGATACCTATAATGTATGGCGGTAGAGCACTTTGACGTCGGAGCAGTAATATCATCACTACTTGGTTGTATTGCCGAAAAGGAGAGGAAGACTGAGAGGGAGTTTTCAGGAGTGATGATATTACTGCGGCGAGGTCGAAGTGCTTTGGTCAAGTGTTTGGTGGTTTCTAGATCCATCCCTGTTTGGAACCTAAGTAATGAATGCTAACATAGTGGCGCCACACGCTAGAGCGATTATGTCTACGCACAGGAGGCGGGAGTGATATACATTAACTCGTCTAAGTTGAGGGAAGAACATAGTGGAAAATGGAAAAGTGGTGGCATTTTCATTTAAGTACCAAGTAATTGACAGTACGAGTAAGCAGACATTCATTTGTTTTCTATACTGTAGGTCATCTGCTGTTATCTGTCTTTCTGTCTGTCTATCGTTTTATCTTTCTTTATATCATTCTATCTATTGTTCTATGTATCATTCAATTTATTGTTCATTCTATAAATGTTCTATTTTTGTATCTTTATGTACTGTTCTATTTATCCATCGTTCTATCATTCCATCTTTTCTGTTCTGTTTATCATTTTATGTGTTTATTGCTCATTTATTGCATCCTTTCTAGATTTATCTGTCTGTCTGTCGTTTTTTATTGTTGTCTGTCCTTTTTTTCTTTCGTTCTTTCTTTTCTTTTTATCTATTGTTTGTTAGTTTTGTATGATTATATGTTCTGTTTTTGTATCTCATATGTACTGTTCACTCATTCGCTCTTTGTGTTGTTCTGTGTCTTTGTGCTCTCTTCTTCCTTGTAGCATCATATGTTGTTATTCCACCAAATGTTGTGTTTTAGAATCTAGTGTACTACTTTTACTATTTCCAGCCAGTAAGTTAGCTTAACTAGTCTGACTACTTTGATCAGGTAGCTTTACAAGAAAGAATATTACCTAATAGTTAGAGAATTAACTGATCTGATTTTCACTAAACTATGCCCCCCCACCCCCCTTTCATTTTTAACATTCCATAAAATGCACAAGCATAAATTACGATCTATAATGCTTCTAGATAGAGTGGCTTATTTTAACACAAAATGTGCAGCACAGTGCAGATGATGTGGCTCTTTAACTGAAGCCTACAATTATAGTGTTGGATGTCAGTATCCTCTTCATTGTTCACAACGGTGTTACCACAGCACTTTCCACACTTTTTTCTCTGTGGCTGTATCATACCTGCTTCCTCTGATGCTGCGTTTTACTGTAATGACCATATTTATTTGCTGTTTTCAGTTTTCCCTTGAGCTGATGTGAAAGCTTTGATTTTCAAACTCGCGGAAAAAGCAGACGGCATGTCCTGGCATCATAAACTTGTGCCTGTTTGAGCCATTCACTCTCTGAATTCAGAACCAGCTGGAGATCAAACACAGCCCCGATTTATTAGGCTCAACTGCAGAGATGATATGTATGACTAATGTGTTGTTTGTTCATGTCAACATGCTCTTGGTCCATACGCATATATATAGGTCTTTCATGTTAGTCCACAGAGATATGCCGTTGTCTGCAAGTGACGAGTCTTAACTGAATGGAAAAAGCAGTTTTCAGACAGTGTCTGTCATCCAGGCTTGGGAAGTCTGCCATTGAACTGATTATTTTGGATTGCTTTCCTAAATATGTTACATAATGAATGTTTAGTGGTGAAGTGGTACAGTGGCCATTAGTTTGCTAGTGGTGTTTTTGTTTGGTTTGGATTGTTTTGTTTAGGTTTGGTGTTTTTTTTGTTAGTTTGGTTTGGCTTTGTCTGGTTTTGTTTTGTTTAGACTTTTGATGTCACATAATGAATGTTTTAGCGGTGAAGTGGTACATTGTTCATTTGTTTGCTGATGGTGTTTTGTTGTTTTGTTCTTTTTTGTGTGTGTGTGTGTGTGTGTGTTTTGGTGTTGATAATGAACTGTATTTATGTGTGTGTG
>JAUCMS010000022.1:526778-529141 GCA_032357445.1 Enteromius radiatus | reverse complement strand
AATCGGTTAACCGGTTTCAACCGGCTAATGAGGCTCGGTGGTCGGTCAAGAAATTTTTTAGTTTTCGCCATCCCTAAAATAAATGCATTAGCTTGTCTATAACTCACCATTGGTGAAGTATTCTAAATGGATTGAAGGATTGCTGAGTTGTTGCCGTGTAGTTGCTAGGGTGGATGCTCCAAATCTCCGATATTCAAAACTCCTTAAAGGCTATAATACACTAACGTATCATGCATTTGGTATGTTTGTATGGTTACTGAGTGAAGCTGGGAATCATACACTAAATGACTTCCAAATAAAAGTCGTTCCAAATATAGAAGTACAGTATGTGCATCATTGCATGATATTGTTCTAAAATTGGCTAAAATATTAAATAAGTTCTAGACAGGGAAATGCCATGCAACTCAACCAGAGGTCCTCATTTTAAAAATCTTATTTTGTTAAGGTTTTTTTTTCTGTAGAAAGACAGACATGTATAGTAATCAAAGCCAAAATATTAAATGCCGTAGATGTCTTTAGAAAGCTGGCAGAATCGTTTTAGTTTATTTACACATAGATGGTAGATCTGTAAAATTTGATGACTTTGGCACTTTTTGTTTTATTATATGCTAACAGTGACTGTTCAGAAAGAACAAAAATAACTTCTTGTGCTTCTTTTTTTCATGGCTATTATTTTAAATATATATATATATTGGTAGCAACAATCTGCCATAACTCATGCCATTGGCCAAGCTAGAAGTTTTAACAAACAGGCAATGTTTTGCTTGTCTCCTAAAGGTACTTCAGTATCATAAAAGATATTCACATCAACTATTCATTTGACCTTCATTTCTTTACAGTATTCATCTCAAAATGATTGATGAATTGAAACAACAGGAATATATTCCCCCCCCACTTTGCCAGCCTGCAGAGACTGGCTAAAGAGACAGGTCACATTAGGCAGGCTGAACAGATGTAGAGACAGCACAGTTAGAGAGTGGGAAATCTGGCAGCTAGAACTGGTCTGGGGATTGGGGAATACAACTCTATAATAGCTGGTCCTGGGTCAGAGAGCGCTCTCTGCTTCTGTCCTCCTGTGTGTTAACTAACAGTCACTAGTCCCAGTGCCAATGACCAGAGAGGAGGAGAACTAAAGCCGAGATGCACAAACCTCTCAACTTTCACCTCTTAACCCCAAATGTGCACTCGTCAGCACAAACGCAAGAAGTGTGATTGCACGTCTGTCTTCAGAGTGCTGGAATGTGCTGCAGTCTTGCATTCTTGTTTTTAATTTGATCAAATTAATGAGGTCTGTAATGATTCTTCAGCATTTCATGACTTAAAGGGGTAGTTCACCCAAAAATGTCAATTCCGTCATCCTTTATGCACCCTCATGTCATTCCAAACCTACACGACTTTCTTTTGCAAAAATGCTAAAGAGATTACATTGCCTGTGTTTGTTTGTTCAAAGTTGGTGGTCTCCTTTTCATATGAATTCTATGAATATAATTATATATTATAAAAATAAACACGTACTATACAAATAACATAAGAATTGTAGTCTGGGGTTTGGAACTAGAGGGTGAGTAAATAATGACATAAATACAATTATCAGGTCAACTATTCCTTTAACAGAATGTTAGTCAAAAAATGTTGACTTTTTCCCTGAACATGACATTGGTTGAATTTATGTTATTATGCTGGGTTACATTTCTGTTGGATTAAGTAGGCTATTTTGAGAGCGCCAGTGCTTGGACTCATTCGCAAGCTCCTTTCTCTTGTTGTCTTTTTTTTTGAAGGTAGCAGTATTTACTCATTGCACGCTACTTGTTCTCAGTTCTTGATCTTTGAGGCACATTTGGAGCATTTAGAGCAGCGGTAGTCTCAGACAGCAAGCTGTCCCGGTGCTTCCAGCGGGGGCCTGCGGTTGGGTTAGCACCATTAATGAAGGGTGCCTTTAAGAAGTCTCCAGCGAGCAGCCAGGCATTACAGATTAGGTCAGTGGAACGGCTAGCGGGTTGAGCATGATGGATGAGGGGGAGAATGAGTTTCTGCCGAGCAGTATTGTGAAATCTTTTCATTGTCACCGACGGGCCTATGAGGTTCTGACGAATGAGGGAGCAAGTGTCAGAAACGCCCTTCCCCTGCTCCCCGCAACGCTTTTAATATCTCCCGGAGCTGCCGCCAAAGTATTGATAAAAGTAAAGTTTAAAAATAGCCTCGGCAGTGAGAGGAGAGCCGGAGAGCTACAGAGATGATTAAACAAAGGGCGCTGTTGTGCTTCTGAGGGCTTCGTTTCTGTAAACACCCGGGCACGAGCGAGTGGACTTCCCGCTTCCAGAGCGAGAGAGGGAGCCTCTTTATGGGAAACGTTTGTGACCGGG
>JAUCMS010000022.1:501778-524278 GCA_032357445.1 Enteromius radiatus | reverse complement strand
AATACACTCTTAGGTATTAGTGTGTAAGTGTGAAAGTCCTTAGGTTTTTATGGCAATTCTGAAATTGAACCAATGCTAACGGTATTAGCAGTTCCTCAAGCTATACACAACCAATAATAGTGTCCACCTGGGCAAATTAGCATGTAAGTCCTGATTTAGGTTCACGTGGTTGATATTGGCCCCTTTGTTCGACCTCCCGGCCCTACAGGTCATTTTCAAATGCAGTGAATCCATCAATTGGAGTAGAGGAGCTTTCCTTGCCAAGACCTAATGGGGAATGACCTGCAATCTTGATTTCCCACAGTTTATATGTCAGACCCAGCGGCTATCATCGATTTGTGTGTGTGTGTGTGTGTACACAGCCATAAAACATATTTTTCAACATGGCCGTGCTGTTGGATCGTGTACTGCGCATATTGATATGCAGAATGATTGGAGAACCTTTGTCCTAAATGATACACGGTTCTGTTGATATTTAGCCAATTATCATTCTAGAGCAATAGATCAATTGGTTTCAAAGCCAGGAATTCTTCCATTTGTTAAAGTTTTTGTTTTCTAAATAAACATGAGCTGTAAATAAATTCAGGCTGAATAAGGAAAGTGTTGTTTTAGGGCCGTATCTCACCACAGGCTGTTTGTTTAGTGCATAAATGGATGCAGTCCGTTCGCTGAGGTCGAATAGCACAGTACTTCCTGTGGGCCACATGTATTGATGGGTGTCGAAGAGCAGGGGCCGTCCAGTGCAGCGCTGGTGTTTATAGCTAGCGCCAACCTGCGATCGCTCTCTCATCGAACTCATCAGAAACTTCCTGCACATGGTGGAAAACTGCCTGTTTTAATCTTCGCTCCGACCAGCTTTACTGGTTCAAACCTTCACAACACCCACTCTGTGTGTTTAACATCACTCAGCAGTCAACGGAAATTAAGCTGAGGAACAAACTTCATGAATTGGGAGAGATTGCCCTACTTTCCCACTTCATGAGCGCACTTTGCTTGATGAGGTCAGAAATAAAAGTGTACTTGTGGCGTTAAAGGAGTAGTTCACACAAAACGGAAAACCTGTCATTTTAGATGTTGTTCCAAACCCTTATTTCTTTTAATACAGCAAAAGTAGAAATGGTGAAGCATTTTACATGCAATAGGAATTGTGTAACGTGTGCGTAAATACTGCTGCAATTTAATTCATATTTGTTCACTAAACTGGTATATATGAGTGTTTACTATATTCCAGTTGTACGTAAAGTAGTTCTGTTAAATACACTCAGAAATAAAGGTACATAAGCTGTGGTACCTTTTTCAAAAGGTACATGTTTGTGCCTAAAGGGTCCATTTTGGTACCTTAAAGGTACATATTGGTATTTAAAGTGTACATATTTGAATCTAATAGGTACAAAAGTGTACCTTTTTAAGTTCTTTAAATTAAAGAAATTTATTGTTTACTTTTTAATCTTTTGTGATTCAATGTTAAATAAAATTGTTATTAATTTTTTTCTTTTTATATTTATTCACTATCATCTGTCATACTACAAAAGGCCAAGGGACTAACATATATATCCCATGATTTTTTATGCACTCTAAGTCTTCTGAAGTCATATAATAATTTGGACACAAACTATAGAGCACAAATTGTATGAACTATATGTTTTTGAAACATGTGGTATATGAACTGTAGTTGTATGGAACCCAGCTTTCTTCAAAATGTTCTACTTTTGTTTAAAAAAAAAAAAGGTTTACAGGAGGAGTGTACATTTTTGGCAGTGACTAAGGTTATGGTTGTATAATGTAGTGTGGGCATGTTGTTTATACAAGCCCTATAGCTTCTGTACAAAGAAAGTAAAATTGGCTGCAGGACACAAAAACAACTGCTAGCAAATCCAACTAAATGGAAGCACTTCTTTTCATTATTTACAGAGCCTACTGATTCTTATTGTAGTAATGAATGTCTTTTCAACAAATAATGATAATTACTTGTCACTGGGTTTGAAATGTGACAAATCAGACAATGTTACTTTTATTGAATTCAATTATCAAAATGAAAAATGGGTTTATTCATTATTTGTTTCTTTATTTTACATGTGGCAAAATGGATGTGTCATTATCTTATACTCAGCATGATGGTTGTTTGCTGGGATGGCAGCTCAACTAATTGGTAACAAAATGAATGCATGCGTTTATAGAGATTGAGGGGAATCTTTGGTGGATTTAGTGAGATTTTATGGTAAATGCATGGTAAAAGCAGATGGTATTAACACCAGTCTCGGGGAGGGGTCAGGCACTATGTAGGCCTATTTGGTATTTACATGCATCTCAGATTTGTCTCTTGGGACTACTTGTGATCAGATATCCTCAAGAGGATATGTATTTAGCGCAGTGGATGATTGACAGGTGAGTAAGCAGTACTTCACTGTTGTCCAGAAAGAAACAGGACAGTCACATGTTTCCAACTGCTTTCCTATCATAAAACATATTAGGCCGTTTAATGGAATACTTCACACAAAAATGTTTTTTTTTTCTTCCTCTGGCCATCCAAGATGTAGGTAACTTCAGCAGAACAATAAAGAGAACAAACAATTTTGGCTGAAGCTGTAAAAATAAAATGCTAATTAAGAGCTGTTGTCACATTGGGAGTCAAAAAGACATTTAATACCATTAATTTACCATAATATACCATAAATTAATACCATGTGCATTATATGTATATTGATCTCACCTGATCTTTGTACACAGTGAGACAAACTGTAACTTAAAACTTTTCTTTTGTGAAGTTAATGCATCTTTCTGGCAAGCAGCAGTAGCATAGAGTGTATCATCTCTTATACATATGGAAGAAGAGTACTGGATCTTTAGCTTTCCTGCTGTTGGTCCTCTGTGTGTTTTTCGAGTGCTTTCTCTGTCTGGCAGTGATCACTAGGCTTGTCTAAGTGTGTGTGTGTGTGTGTGTGAGAGAGAGAGAGAGAGAGAGAGTGGTGGGAGGAGGAGGAGGAGGAGGGGGGGCATGTGTCACTTTGCCTCTTAAGTTTCTGATTGTCTAAATAACACAGTATCCCATCATACAGCTGTCTTGCATTTTGACAGTACAATAACCCATAATTCCTTCTGTCACTCAATATTTCAAGGGCAGTATTTTATGGCTTGAACTGAGTGAGAATGCATTTACATTTTGGAGGATGTGAGAGAGGAAGGGGCTGAGGGGGGGGGAATAGATTTCTTGTCTTGTGTCACTTCAGATTTTACCCTTCTCCCCCTTTCTCTGCAGAATCCATTTTAGGAGGAATCGTAAAAGCGGCTTGGGAAAGATCTGTGCCTTTTCTATTTAATCAAAGCTTTAAAGCAGATAAGCAGAGTGGAGTATTGAGGAAGCACAGCGAAGGACAGCTTTGACCATAGAAATGTACTGTATACACATTTACTTATTTCTGCTCGTGCAATTCTTATGAAATGACAGGCCCAAATGGCTTACTAAAATACTATTGCATTATTAAATAATTAAAATTTATTTTCCTCAATCTGAACTCCAAATATCAACATTGACTGCAGTTGCAAAATTTACTTAGCAAGTTTTTTTTTTTTTTTTATTAATTCTGCAAAGATTCGTTAAATTGATCAAAAGTGATGGTTAAGACATTAATAATGTTACAAAATATTTTTATTTTGAATAAATGCTGTTCTATTCATCAAACATATAAATGCAAATAAATAATAAATAACACTGGATAAATTATTTTGTAATATTTTAAATGCAGTGTATGTAGATAAATACTGCCATGCTTTTTGACTTTTTACGCAATTATGTCAAGTATTCATTGTGTTTGACAGCATTTGATGTTGTCTCGAACATTTTCTTGATAAATTTCCTTATGATAGTCCATGTAAACAACTAATATGTTTGTGTATTGTACATTTAATGTGGTTAAGTGTGACCCCGTGAGCTTAAAGCACCCCTAATGAAGCCCTTCACCTCAGCGCTGCATAAAATTGAACTTCAAAGCTGCGCATTTCCAAAAAACAGACAGCGCTGACATGGAAATTGACCTGTAGGCTCGTGTCTCCTCCACAAAACTCTCAGTTGTACTGCATGTCAACGAGATGAAAATGATTCCCATCTCCTCTCTTGACTGGATTTCCATTTGCAAAGAAGATAGGGCTCTATTATAGACCTATTTGAGCTGTGCTGATAGCTGCAGCGATTTAAAGAGCTCTATTGTCTGAAAAAGGAGCCAGAGAGGTGTGTAGAGCTCTTAGCAAGGTCAAATATTTTATGACTGCTTTGCTTCCGTCTTATTTAATATCAAAGAGTTTATTTCTTCTCTTAAATGACACCTTCCGCTATGATCTAATGTCTGATTTACAGAATACAGCTGGATCTGACACTGCTGTCACGGTGTCTGTGAACATGAATCACCCAGATCCCTTATTTCTGTTTTTTTGGACAAAAAAAAATGTGCAGTGTAAATACATGAAGTACACAAGGAGAGTCAGTAAAAAATCACGGAGTCAGTAAAAAAATGTAAATTCTGAACTTAGGATATCTTGCTTACAGCTGTGTTTGATTATAAGACATGTTTAGTATGAAATAGTGAGCTTGTCAGATTGCTTTCACTGGTTTTGCCCTCTATTGTGTAGGTTGGTGTTATTGTTCACTCCATTGTATTAAACAGTCCCTCGGGCAATGTTCCTAAATGTCCCTTTACGCCCTTGTGAGTGTGTTGTTACTATAGAGACTGTGTCTGAGGTTGGTCAATAAAACACCGATCAGATTGTGCAAGTTTAGCACTGGAGCATGCACTCGGGGCATTGTGTTGTGCTGCACGGTTTAGTGCTTTATTATTTTGGGGTTGAAGGTAAATGCATGCACTTTTGTTACTGTAGTTAGAAAATATGGTGGTCAAAAGGTAAAACTGCTTATAAGCGATCGTGTTTTTATATAGTATAGACTACTGGTCAAGTTTGGAATTAGTATTTAAATAAAACCACTTACTATGCTCACCAAGGCTGCCTTTCTTTGATTAATTAAATACAGTGAAAATGGCAATATTGTGAAGTAATTACAATTGTTTTTAGTTATTTTAATATATTTCAAAATGTAGTTTATTCGTGCTAAAAACTGAAACCATAACTCACAGGCTTCAGTGTCACATGATCAGTAGATATTTTTCTATGCTGATTGTGGGCTCAATTATCATTTAGCATTGTTGCTCATTTATTAATAATGTTTTTTGTTATTTTGTTAAGAAATATTTTTCTGCTTCTTAATATATCTATTATGTCGTTTCAAATTATAATACTATTTCACAATATTGCTGTTTTTCATTTAAGTTATTGGAAATAGTACTCTATTGTCTAATTATATTATATTTTATTTTGTCTAAAGTCAGAGTCCTTTAGTCCAGTGTTTTTCTCTATATTTTATTTAAAAGTCTTTATTTTATTTTATCCTCTAATGCGTATTAAAAACTTAAATCCTGTGTATATTAGTATGCAAGTAATTGCGATTCAAAGTGCATACTGTGCTGAAAACATTTACTCAGCTAAACATTTATGCAGCTTCCCTATTGCAATAGCGTAAGGGAGCGCGATACCTTTGTAATCCAGTCTGTTAGCTTAAAGCTGCCTGCTTTGCTATGTATTAACCTGCTCTCGTCCCTACACAAATATCCAGTGGGACGACACAAAGCTTGGTGTGTTGAACAAATATGAGCACTGTATTTATTTAACTACTGGTCGAGCACAAAGCGTCTGAGGGGAGAGGAGGTCTTTTTTGGAGGGCAAGCGGAGACTGAAGCGGCCATTTGAGGGGCCCAATCGCACTTGAGTTCACTGGTAAGCCTGTTGGACATCCGGCTTTGTTCCCCTTATAGTCTACTTATCAGAGGGCTGATTCGCTTGTCCCCTCGCATGTTCCTGTCCTATCTCAGCGCCGCCAATTTTCCACAGGCTAAGTGCTCAAATTGAGCCATTTTGTTTCACTTTAAACTAAAGCGGGGACCTATTATGCGTGATTTTTCATTCATAGCTCCCACTGCTGGCACTCTCTCTCTCGTTCTGTCCGCACTCGGAGGAAAGGCCTTGTGAGGCCGCACTGTTCTCACTCCAGGCATGTCAGCTTCAATCTGCCACCCCTGGGTGTGAGGGGCCAGCCGAGGTGTGGGGGCTCACAGGTCAACCCTGTTGGTAATTGATGTTGCTTATTCATCTGTTTTTCCTTGTCTTTTTTCCTGCCGCAGTGGCCTTTTGTTTGTCTAAATTGTTTGAAGATTTACTGTAGGTCCTCGGGCCCCTGAGAAGCATCACCCCTGCAGCACTGCCTCGACGCCCCCGCTGAGTGCGAGGCTACACACACATAGCTGGACAGATAAAGGTGCTTTCCCTCAGTCAAAATACAGAGAGGATCTTTCATTGTGACCAGTGAGGCCATCTCTCAGGCTAATTTGTCATGGCTTCATAGGTAGCATGGGTATAACAAACCTAGTCATTACTCGTGGTGCATGGAGAAGCAGATGAGATGTTGAAAACCGGTGTTTCCGACGGGTGGATTGTGACCAATAATGAGTTGTGAATGTGTAATTGTGCATATTTAGGACAGAAAAATGCATATCAATGTTCAAAAACCAAGGGAAAAAGGCTTCCCATATATTTTATTTATGGTGTCAAAGGCTATATGTCCAGTCGAAGAGCATTTCAAAGTTTTCACATTCAGTGGGCGATTTTAATTACTACTTTTTTCCACTTTTGTATAAATAACTTTGTTTTAGTGTTGTGTTTTCTTTGTGTCCAGTGTAAAATTACAATCCTTATGTCGTACATTTGAGTGTTTTTCTTTATTTTTTAAATTTATTTATAATATTGACTACACTGTAAAAAAATAATTCCGTAAAATTAACGGTAAAAAAATTGCAGCTGTGGTTGCCGGAATAAAACCGTAAAAATTACTCTAACAATATTTTTTGTTTTGCAGTTTTTAAATTTACAGTTAAATACCATCATTTCTGATAATAAACCATAATAACTGATAATGTTAAGATACCAACCTATTAAAGTACTGAAATCTGTCTTGCACCTGAAAGCAGGTGGTGATGAGAAAGTCACATGATTAACCAAAGCCAATCACAAGCAACTTTCAAATTGAAACACATATAGAAGGTGCTCAGTGTCATCATCGTAAGAATTATTAAACTGAAATATGCAATAAACATTAATTTAACAACATTACATGTAACAAATAACCCTAATAACTGAAACTAAGAAGAAACATAGTTATTTCAAAGAAAAACAACAAATTCAAACTAAATTTGAAATGAAATGAAGGGAATACTGGGAATGTCAGTTTATGGTGTTTCCCTGTAAATTTTACAAGAATTTACTGTTAACCATTTAACAGGTTCTTACTGTTCTTACTTTCACCGTTAAAAACATTTCATGTTATATTATATTATATTATATTTGGGCAACCATTAATCGCAATTATTTATATATATATATATGTGTGTGTACTGTGTATATTTATTATGTATATACACACACACATGCATGTATATATTTTAGAAAAATGTTATTTATATATATAAAAAAATTATATATAGAGTGAAATGTTTTTTATATATTTGCTGTGTGTGTCATAATAAATATACACCCCATACATACATGTATAATGTTGACAAAAACTTTTTTTTTTAACAATGTTTAATGTTGATGTTTAAAACATTATATATATTTTTTTATTCTGTTTGATTCTTTTTATTTTCTTTTGATTTTATTTTTAAAGACACAAGTTTTAGATTCAGTTATTGTATGATAAACAGTTCCAGGTCCAAATCTAAATCCTGGAGCACAACTGCTTTATCACAGCCGATTTGTCCACGAGTAAACCTTCGCATGGCCAGTGTTACATGACATTCTTCAAGCTCAGCTGTCTACAATCATAAGCAGTAATGCTTTTGAACTACAAAAGACATCAAAGCATTTTACCTTATTCCTCTGCTCGTTACAGCATGCTAATTTTTTTACGCTCGCTTTACGGCTACACGACTGTCACCTGAAAATGGAAGTAAACAGGCGACTGTAAGATAAAGAAAAGTGCCTAATTACTGAGCTTCATTTGATCTTTGCCTCTGACATGTCGGCAGGCTGCATGGGTGGTATGTCCCAGGGGCCCTTTGAAGAGGGCGATTTTGTAAGAGATTTGGATCATTACACAATAAAGAACACTTCATAAGTCATGAAGCGAGTTGGAGAAATGATGGTTAATGATGTTGACAGCAGTTCAACTTTATAGAATTATGCAGAGATTTGACTGGACTTGCCTCCTTTAATGATTCCTGCTTTTCTAAGGTAATGAAGCAATGGCAGAGTGAACGAGAATAATCTCGCATCAAGCTGAACTTCAGTTAAAATTGCACAAATCATCCATCACACGCCTCTTTTAAAGTGTCATGGCTGTGTATTAGAAAGGGCATCTGCAAACAAGTGAAAAGGAAAGAAAGACCTTTCCGTTTCCTGCTAAATCTGAGTGATGTAGCAGTAGATCAATGTCTGGGATGGCTAGACATAAAAGTGCATTACTAATAGGAATATGATGTGTTTTGTGTGCAAATAGGAGCTTTATTAAAAGACATGATGGTTGTCGTGTGATTTGATGCACAAAGGGTTTCAAATGCTTTTAATGGTCATTGACCCAGTTTTCAGAACACGTTCAATAATCATTATTGTTCCTTTTGAAGTTCAAGACAAGTACTGTAGACAGTTTAGTGTGCCAAACATACTGTTCTCAAAGTCAACATGGGCACATTTATTTCTAATGTTGCTGTGTCAAAACCGTGTTTAACACTATTAAGACCCTAAACGTTTTATTAATGAAACTTCTCAAACTGTGTACCAAAAATTAAGTTATTAAGCAGCAAAAACAATTACAACACTTCTTTTCTTTACCATACACTGAAAATAATTTGTGGCCTCAGCTGGGGTTCATGTATGGAAAAGAGAAGCTCAGACGTAACAGCTAAATAACAATTATGTTTCCTGTATGAAAAGGAAGTATTATGGGTTTGGAATGACTTGAGAGTAAATCAAGATTTACTAAATGTTTTATTGATATTATTATTATTATTACGTATTTTATACATTTTTTTACAGAAATCACATTCACACCATAAAACGGCAATGATCGCTATTCACCTTTTTTTTTATCCTTTCGTGCACAGGTTATTCTGAGTCCCAGTAAAAAAAAAATGTTTTTACACGAGATATTTGTGACAGGGCGTTGGAGAAGTCAAACTGTATGTTTGACAGGGAAAAAACAGACTGCATCAGGAGTTTAATTGGTTTGAATATGCGTCTAATTATCACATAGGGTTGGTACTGATGCAGAAGTAATGTAATTATCATTTTGTAGCATTGTATAATGATATTGCCTTTTGCTCGTCAGGAAGAGACATCTTCATACCTGACACTTTACTGAGCTACATAATGATATGGCGGAGCGACAGCTAATTACAACATAATAAGTGAGTGATGATGGAGTCAGGGTGGATATGCCTCATATATTTAAGTGGTTTCAAAGCACTGCCAATGTAGAGCGACTTGCAATTAAATCAAACCACTCTTCATTTAATTACAAGCAGATTTATTTGCATATACTCTTACTTAAAATGAATGAAAAGACTACATGTAACAGGAATATGTGGTTGTTTACGCTGAAGATAAAACTTGGCCGAAAGACAATTCCTAACTTAAAAGCCGTTAACCTATTTTCAATGTATACATAAATTGTAAGCAGGCAGCATTTACATGTGACAGTTACATAAACAAACCCTTTTATAGCTTCAAAGTGTTTAAAACATACATTAAGCTGTCTAACATCATTCCTGAGTTCTGTTTGTGAATTAGAGATTGGCGAATTGACTCAAAACCCGCAAGTTATATGCGGCAAAGCTGTATTTTTGTTTATTTTAGTATCAAAGATTGCTATGCTTCTATATTTTGCAAATGCTCAGTTAGTAGATACCTCTCTGGCAACTTGCCTGCGTTTAGTTTATAATTTGTTGTTTGCATAGACGCTACGATAAAACTCTGCATGAAGAGGAAATGTGCATGACGTGCAGATCCGTGGATAGGGGAAGTTGATGGCAATTTGGACGGGAGAAGAGCGGCACTCACTGACTGCTTGAAACCTTTTAATTAGCATTAATTACCCAGCAGAAAATGTTGGGGCTTGAAAGGATTTGTGTCAGCAAGTGAGAGATCAAAGATTGTGGCGCTCGCATTTTAATCTGCCAAGTAAAAACTAATAAGGGCCTTGTAATGGGGCCCCAGAGAGTGACAGCGCAGGTGGGGGACCGTAATCCTCCCAATTAGATCATCAGATGATTTAATTTCCCTCTAATATTGAAAATTGCGATTTCTTTTCTCAGTGGCCATCGTTTGGATAAAGACTGATTTTCCAGGCATCCGCTTCATTTTTTTTTAGTTTTTTCCTCGTTTTCTCTCTCTCTCTCTCTGAGCCCCTCATTTATGGCTTTGAGAAAGTGAAATGAAAGCTTTTTTGGAGGAATGTGTGGTTGGCCATGAGGCACAGAATCATGGCTGTCTCATGTGGTTGTGAGAGGGGATGGGAGTGATGCAGACCACGGGCAGGCCCCAGACAGGGTCATCCATCAAGTGTCATTGATCATTTGCCATGAAGTGACAGCAAGGTAGTGATTATTTGCTATTAGATAGATGCTCAAGCATACAGGGCTGCAGCTTGACAGATATCGTGCAGGAACTGTGCTCTTTTGTGCCTTCTAGTCAAATGCTTGCTCTTTAGGACCAGTGGCCATGTTTATTTACAGTACAGTATGCAAATAAAAATTGAGTCCAATTATGAATGCACAATGTAAGTTTGTGTGAGGACACATGACTATGCATGTCAAAATCATAATCAAAATTATGATTGCAAATAGTAATTAGAAATAGTATTTTTTCTCCATTAAATCATGCTTCTATTTTACAGCATTAAATATAATGCAGATTACATGTAGTAGTTGACTGTGCTTGCATGCAATTATCAAGTGAATAAATGTCATTTATTGTGTTTAAATAACTGGGCAAGGTGAAATAAAACTGAAATAAAAAAAGGCAAACATATATGTAACACATCAGTCTAAAAAGGGTGTGCATGTCTTTTGATTATTATTCATACTGGAATACTGCAATAACTAAAACATCTTGATAACATTTATTTTTAGAATAAATACTAAACTTAAATGGTAATTCCTCTGCTAAAAGTGCTTTATGGATACATAGGTTGCCTTTATTTTACCTTAAGCCACTTATTTTATGTTTTCCTCCATTACTGTGTCATTTTCAAAGTCATTGATTTTACGTTTTGGTATTTATCTAAATGCAAAGTGCCTTAAGATACATTTCCCCTGCAGATAAACAGTGATGGCAGATGACTGCGGTGCCATCTGTAAAGAATAGAATTGATTTTCAGGGCAGCGGTACGAATGGGAGAATGCATTTGTTTTGTGAGGAGAGGTATAATCAGTCAGTGGTGTCGTTTAAAAGAAACTGGGTTGCACCAGAGACAGGGAGGCCATGAGGCATGAAGAGAAATGGTGTCGACCATTTCTCTACCAGCAGACCCATATAAAGTTACGCTGCAGTGCTTCCAAAATAAAGTGGCTTGCTCTGTTTTTACTTTAATCTTCAAAATAACACTTATGTTTAGCTTGGATTTCGCATAATGATTTTGGTCGCTGGTTTTCAGTTTGGAAAGCTCAGGCCACAAAGCAGGATGCCTTTGACCCCTAACTTTACATATTAATTGTTTTATATTATTTACTGTAAATGAGTAGAATATGTGATATTAGTGGTACGAGTAATTTTTGTCATGGAAACTTAATGCACACATTTGTAATCTGTTTTTGATTATTCACATTCACACCCAAGTTAAAAGCCAAAACACTATGTTATGAATCTGACTGGCTATTTCTAATATGACATATCCAATGTAAACATATCTGCGATCACATGTCAGTTTAATATTATATTACAATGCAATGTTGCTTGCCAGCTTTAAACACCCTTTATGCCCTATTTAACCTGGCCTCAAAACTAAATCAATCCTGTTGTAGTCCAAGAAGCTGTCTAAATAAAAAGCACCTGTCTGCAGCAGTCAATTCTTTGCAGAGACAATACAACCACGGATTTATCACAGTATATTGGTAATGCAACATTTTTACAATTAACACCATCTCACGGTTTATTCTTTATCATTCTAAAAAAATAAAGGCTGCATGTTGAAAGGCTCTGCTTTAGATATTTGTATTTTAATTTAAAACGATTTGCCGCTCATTTAAACAACCGCTTTTTGTTTGTATTTGACCATAGGACACGCACGCTTGTTCCTGAAGCTGTCCTTTGAAGTACATGTTGTGCCTTTTGCATGACTGAAGCGAGAGTAAGTGATTAGACAGCAACTGGACAGACACTCGCACTACTCTGTAACACAAGGTGATTTGTGCACGTTGCAGCTCAGCTCATGGAGTCCAGGTTGCCCCTGACAGGGCCCATCAGGTCAGTCAGACTTGGCACTGGAAACAAAGTTTGCCAGGGCCGGGGGGTCAAACCCAGCTTAAAGAGTCAGCTCTGTCAAAAGCCTCCGTCACATTCTTACCTTACGGCCAACCTCGACTGATCCGGGGCTATTAATCACAGCGAAGCGGCTCTGACCTCAGCCCCTTCTCTCTTTGAAGTGTGCTGTCCTTTGCCGCATGAGGAAATCATTTGCTGCCTGATTCAATGAGCCGTCAGCCGAGCCAGCGGACCTAATGACATGTGAGAATATTAACCTCCTACCACTGAGAGCTGTGAATCTTGAGAGGCAGTCTATAATTCACCAGGCGTTTCATCCCTAGCCTCAGTCCTTCTTCTGGTCAAACCCCCGCCCGACTCGACTCAACCCCACCCTAACCAACACTCCACCGCCTGGTCCAGTCAGAGGCTGCCTTAAAGAGATAGTTCACCCAAAAATTGAAATGGTAACCATTTACCAAACCCTCATGTTTCACCAATCCTCACAGTGCTTTTTTTTCCCTGTAACGTGGAACTCAATGGTTGGATTAATGATGAAGGGGAGTAAATGACGACAGAATTTTACGCTTCACTTGATGCCAACATTTTCCCATTTACTCACTACCAACTACATCATTTATTTAATTTTTTCTGTGAAATAGAAAATTAGATATTGCACAGAATGTTCAAGCTGCCCTTTTCCATTCAAAAAATGTACAAAGCATCAAAAGTAGTATATATCAATTTCTGAATTTTGTTGTGTATATAAAATATATATAATTATTATTTTATATTTATTATATTATTTTCTTTTAATATTTTTTTTTTGACAGTGGCATCAGTGTCAGCATCTATTTTCCTTGTAGTGCATGTAAAGCAGCATCAGTAGGATATATCAAGATTTCTGAATTTTATTATAATTCTGATCATTTTTGGTTGAACCATTCCTAAGTGACCCTTTGTTATTTCCTCTTTTAATCCACAATTTGAGACTTATTAAATATGGCAGTTTATTCATGGAACCACATGCATTTTTCTTTTCTTGACGCATTCAGCTCCATAACACTAGTATTTAGCTCTTTATATAACTATCAGCTATTTCCATGTGTTATACACCGCACTGTAATGATAGTGTTGTTTAATGGCGCCAAATTATGCGCTGCCGGTTTGTGTATATCCGCGTAAACACCAAACCAAAATGCACATTGTATATTGGAAGAAAATCACCAAAGCATTGTGCGTCCCCATTAAAACTGCAGGATAACTGCTCCATAAGCCTTTAACACATGTAAATTGCAACATAGCTGAAGCCCATTTCCCCACACATGTGATCTGTAAATTGCTGCCACCCGAGGGCTGGTGACATGTTTGAAGTCAGACAGGGTGGATGGGCTGAGATTAAGCTAGATAATGGCTGCCTAATACTGCCAAACTGAAGATTTATAGTACCGCTGCATCTGAGGCATCATGTTTTTGAAGATTGAAAACAGAATTGCATGCAGGTTGAAGGTGGGAGTGCATCCGAGCTCCTTTAGCTCATATATTCTGCATGAAGCTGGTGTCAAAATCATATTCAAGGTTGTAGGGTTGATTAAAAACCGACACAATGGACAGATGTGGCGTTCTACCTCACATTTATCAGGAGAAATAGTTGATTCATTCGTTCTCTCTGTGCGATGAGGAGTTTGTCACGTCCTCTGATGGACAGCTTTGCGGTGTCATGTGCATCTTTTCTTCCTTCCTTTTTTTTCCCCGTTTATTAAAACCAGTCCGATCGCTGTGTTTACAGCCCCGCTTCCCTCTTTCATTCATTATAGTTTCTTATCTTGGCAGGCAATCAGAACTGCCAGGCAGCCAGTCCATTATGCACATATGAAGCCCATCACTCCAACCGGATTGGCCAATTCATCAAACATTTATCTTTTGCCCTGTGAACAGCGTGTCAATTTGCCTGTCACTCCCAAGCCTTCGCATCCTCTTCGGAATAAAAACATTACTTTTCCTACACCGGAGACAGCTTTGATGTTAAATCTCCCCTCTTTAACTTTCAAACAAGGCCTAAAGTCGGATTCCAGTCCACGCACGGGAGAAGATCCCAAACAAAGGGATCCATGCTCAAGTCCGAGTCAGTATTTTGAGATCGAGCCTTGGCGCTGGTTGCAGATCAGCTGGTGAGTATATACGGCCCAGATCGCCCGTGGCTGTTCTGGGACCCAGTTTTGGCTCCAGACACATGGGTGACACTGTGGAGCCGAGGATATGAGAGAGACTAATATCAAAGGATGATCAGAGCTGCTCTGTCAAGAACAGACACACTGAGGACTCAAAAAAGAGAGCAGAGAAGAGAAAGGCCTTTTAAAACCGGCGAGCAAACAAGGGAATTACTGGCCATAGCAAAGGGAAATATCAAAGCTGGGAATATCATACAGAAGGAGGCTTTTGCTGAATGGGATCACTGCTGGAACGCAGGCTCGGAATACAAAGGCAGCGTGAGTGTGTTTGAATCAACGCTGTGTCTGAAAATCTGTCCTTTGCGGTTAGCGCTGTTTGCTAACTTGGCAGGTGTATCTCTGAATTCTCTTTCCTTTTCTCTTTCTCTCTCTCTGCGTCTCCCTCCCTGGACATGTGACCTGTGAAAGCTGGCTGACTAATGGCTGCAGTGACTGACATTTCAACCAATAATCACGGAGTGTTTTTTTTCCCCTGTTGTCAGCAGCAGTTTATCAATCAGCATGTCCGCATTAGTATTTGTCTATCGATCCATCCATCTCTGTCAAGCCATCTCTGTATCATTGTCTGAGCTCTTGTCCTCTTGTTTGGCTTCTTTTGAGGATAGTCTGCATAGTAATTTGTTTTACAGGCCCTGGCTTTGAAAGGTTGCTCAACAGCATTTACATGGAGACTTTTGAGGAGGCGCGGAATTAGGCGTTCTCAGCGAGTGATTGTTTGGCATGTCAGCAAACTGTCACTATCTACACGGGATCTTTTTAACGTAACCTTTGGTAGTAGTAATAGCTTTTTTGTGACCTCCTATCCGCTTTCGCTGTCAGTATTTCCTCTCCTCGTTCCATTAGGTATTATGTTTAATAATTGGATTACTAGACATCCCAGTTTTACAAGCAAGAGTTACCGTCAGGATGCTGTTTGTCCCAATAATTAGCTGCTGCATCGTATACGAGCTAGAGTCTGTATCTCGGTAAAACTACACCTGTCACAAAAACGTGAAGAGACAACATGATTTTGTTCCTAGTTTTCGAGTTGGTGGTTTAATAAGGGGAATATTTCCACAAATGTGTCACCACGTGGAGTAATGAAAAAAGATGAAGATAAAGTTTGATGGTACTTTTTTTGTTGTTGTTGTTTTTCTTAAAAAGAGTTATGAAATGATACTCAAATCACTCGTGTGTCACCACCACATTGAAGTGCCCACATTATCCACCAAGCCATCTCTGACCTTACATCATGGTCATTTGGTCGTCTTATTTATTCTGTGTAATCATGTGTTTTTTCCAGCGCAGCATGTTGTTTAGCAGCTAAATCTCTCGCTTTGTGAGCTGTGTGCTAACTCAGGCAGAGAGAGGCAGACACGCTGCACTGGCAAACACGTTGAGATATTCACTGTGACAATGAGCTTGATCATAATTATCTTAACAAGGAGTGGGTTCATTGGCGTGGCTCGTTAAATCTATCTATCTCTCTTTCCTTTGCTAGTGTCTTCCCGTCCATCTCTCTCCTTCTCGCCTTAGATCAGACGGCGCTCTCTGCGTTGTGCTATTCTGTCATTGTGGTGTGACTTTGAAGATGGTGGTGAAAATGTGCAGTCAGTTTTGGATTCCCCATGGGGACAAGGTGTGAGTCAGAGAGGTTCCTACCTGAAGTGTTTGCGTGTGATTGAGTTTTAGATTGCTTGTGTTTTGACGTTATTTTAGTTTTGTAAGCGCCTGTTCAGGATTTACTCACCCTCAAGTTGTTTTTTATTCTTGTAAACAAGTGTCATATAAAAAAATGACCATGGCAAGCAAAACATTTTTTATATAAGGTGGCCTTAACGATTTACGTTATTTTAATCATTTGATGCAATGAACTTAATGCATAATTTTCATTAAAAAATAAACCCACCCTTAAACCTGCCATTACCTCCAAACATGTTCCTAACTTTTCCCATATCCCACCTCAGTAGCAGCAAGTGTTTTGCAATATAATATGAACACAATAAGTGCATCACACTTTTTTATGTAAGTATGTTCGAAACCACCTAATATAAAGTGGCACACAAAAAAAAAGTATGGACTTCGAATTGGTGTTGTTACAAGAAGAAAGTGAGACGTAGCCAAAGGTTGCATGCTAAATTGAATATGCAAGATTATATGTGAATAAAAACCAGTATAACATAGATAAATGCAATGTGTAATATAATATAGCATATGAAGTGTGAACTATGAAAACGAGCTACGTGAAGATTCTTTAACATTTCTTTCTTTGCACTGCGTGGACAAAATAGCAAGATATAGGGTTTTAAAAGGCTTTTTTTTGCACCAGTTTAATCAGTTGTGTCCTTTTTTTATTTTTACTCGTAAGTAGAATTTGGTTTCCATAGTCAGGATCGTTCTTGGGTAAACTGTTCCTTTGAAAGCATATTGAAAACATTTTGAAAGTTTTCCATCTTCTGCACCGTACAGATGTTGCATATAATACAGCAAGGCACAACATGTTGTGAGAAAATTAGGGTCGAATCCCTGTTTGTTGTTGTGAATGTGATTTGGCCTCTCCCTTGGCTGTGAATTTAACTGATTAAATCACCTTTTGCACACAGCAGTAGTGACACGAAAACAACAATTAATAAGCAACCCCCCTGCGACGCGCGGATGCCTCTTAACTAAGCGGCTAATAACATTACGCCCGCCCAGAAACAGCCGAGGCAAACAGGTGCAGGGGGCTCACAGAACAGCTTTTATTTACCGAGCGGGGACATTTCTCTGAATTTTGCGCAATTTGACAATACAAATAAAACTTGCGGTTGGAGTTCTTGGCTGTCTGCTTCTAGAAGTTTACTTTCTTCCTCTTGTGAAGCCCATAAAATTTCATCAGCCGTGTTCTACACGATAAGAGCGAGGTATTTGCATAACACAACAGAGAGTTTTATGACACTGACAGCAGGACCGATTTGTTCGTTGCTACAATAGTTGGGTGTCTTCCAAAGACAGACTTCACCTGGCTAGATATCAACACATACTCCTGTGAGCTCCTTCCAGATTGCCTAGGGATTTTCCGCGCTACCATACCACAAAAGGTCTCACGACAACAAAATTCCGGTTTGCCACAAAAGCAGCGAAGACTAGCATTTAGTCGCCATCGAATTGTTCTTAGCTCGAGGAGGCTAACAGACCTAAATGTCAATTAAGCAAGGGTGGACACATTAGCATTGTAGGTTGTCAGCCTCTGCCATTTGCGGGATTAGAAACACACACCCCGGCTTTTATGCACCTTCCACGCCATGAACTTTGGAAGGCCCGACATGACCACCCTCCATCATGTTTATGCCAGCGCGGGGCAGGGAAGAGACCCAGACGGAGGGAAAGTCCTCGGTGACGGCTGTGAGGGGATTGGGTGTCACGATGGGGAATAAAGGGAGAAGTTTCCCCCGGTAAAGCAGTTTTTAACAGCAAGCGGCTCATCGCAGAAGTTGCAGAAGTTGTACTCATTCCGTTTGTGGCTAGGCATTATAGCTGTGCTGGGAAAATGATGGATGACGAGTTAAATTTGTGTTGGGGGAGTGAAGGTGAACTGTGACAGAGTTATTTATCTTGGGAATGGAGGGTTAGGGTCAGGCAAAGCTGGGTGCCTGAAGGCACAAGACATTGACAAATTCATCCCGCACACTGCATTTCTGAAGCCCTTTTGTTTTGAATCCTGGCTACTCACGAGTGACCCTCATCACTCACGCTGCCAGCGTGTGAAGGATGCCGCACCATGCCAGGGGATCTTACCGCCACTAATTCTTATCATTCACTCTCCTGACAGTCCCAAGCCCAAACTATTCCGGCCTGTGAAAGGGCCCGGCTGAAATATTTATTTCTGCACATAATGGCTTGCCCAGATTTAGGGCCATATCATTTTTCCTCTCTTTCCTTATCATTGCAGGTCACTGACAGGCCTGAAAGCGTTCAGCCAACTGGAAGAGCTGATTGTGGACAACAATCTTCTCGGAAATGACCTCCGGTTGCCCAGGTTACCACGGCTCCATACCCTGATGCTCAATAAGAACCAAATATCCTTTGCTTTTCAGCTCTCATGCTTGACCAAAATGACAGGATATGCTGCAGGTTTCTTTGCAATGCAGTGCAGGATCTCCTTTCGCCACACTTGGTCTCTTTTAAATGATGTTATTGTGTTAAATTGAGCTCCTGTCTAATGGGCTTGCTTTATAAACTCACTTGAGTTTGTGCCATGGTGACCTCTAGTGGAGGAGAGGCGAAGAACTAAAAAAAAAAAAAAAAAAAAAAAATACAGTACAGTCCCATGACTGAAAGATAAAGCCCTGTTAGACGTCCTTCTTAGAAACAGATCGTATCATATGGTGACCCGTATCATAGTTACAGTATGGCCCGCATGACCACAAAGCAGAGCGTTTAAGTTGAGCAATAGTTGAGCTCATACATTTCTTAGTGTAGCATAAGCTAACGTACCAGCCGCCCCACGCCAAAAGTAAATCTTTGAAGCCGGACTGGAAATTTCAGGTTTCCGTTCGTTGACAGTCTGCAATTACATCACTGCGACACGTTACATTTAGTTTGTGTGATGAGACGCAAAGAGAAGTAAATGGCAAAAGTAAATGTGCTAGCCTGACGAAAATGTATGCTCTGCTGTTTGTCGCTGGATGCTATCCATCTACATAATAATGACGCAGCCTCACCCTCTGTTCTCCAAACAGCTCTCCTCCGACAGAGTGTCAGCAGCTCAGACCCGAATTCTACTGTGAAGTGGTCTGCACATGCTAATGGGCCAATTATTTACATCCTGTAGTGGCCTGCTGCCATTGAAATTCAAGTGCTGCATTAGTGTGGTTGTATTTTGACACGTTTTGGGCACCATTTTCCAATGAAGTGAATGTATTAGTGATGAATTTGCTGTGAAGTGGCTGTTTGTTTCCCTGTGCTGGGTGAAGGGGAGGGGGGTGTCCATGGCTTAGGGAGTCACTAACTGTTTTTACCACAAGGCATCCATCATTTTGTCAATGTTTTTAATGTTCTGCACCAAGCCACCCAGGAAATGGGAAGAGGAACGGGGGAAGAGAGCAGCCAAACTTGCAGCAAATGCCAAAATCTCACCCTTAAATTTACCCACTCTTTGTATTCTCGAGCACAATTGCTTTAGAGCACTTTTCCGAGGCTTTCGGATAGAGTTCTTCTGGCAGAGAGCACAGAGTAAATGCTAATGTAATTAACAGCCTGGATTCCTTGACCTCTGCCCCGTGACACTTCACTGACATCGAGGCCCTGTTGGAGCATTTGGCGGAAGTGACGCCAGCGCTGGAATACCTGAGCCTTCTGGGAAATGAGGCCTGTCCCAACCAACTGGTCAGCATGGATAAAGATGAAGACGACTATCAGAGATACAGGTCAGTACACTGATGAACATGCACAATGCAAAGTGTTTTTCAGTTTGAGAGTTTTTGTATTATCTGTACTATACAGAGGTATCCACAGATCTGACAATTTTGGGAAAATGAACAACACTGAAATAGGAGTATTTTAATTACAATAGCGTTTTAATACAGCTTTTATTGAGCAAGAATGCATTAAATTGATAACAGGTAAGACATTTATAATGTGCAACGTGAATTTTGTGATTTCCAAAGAAATTAAAATTAAGATGCACAACTGTTTACCAACGTTGAATGTGTCCACCACCATATCAGCATATTAGGATCATTTCTGAATGATCATGTGACACAGAAGACTGAAGTAATGATGCTGAAAATTCAGCTTTATGTCATACTGTAGGAATAAATTATGCTCTAAAATATATTCAGAATAGAAAACAGTTATTTTAAATTGTGATATAAATAATATCATGCTTCAAAAACTAAATAAAGACATAAAAAAGTAAAGTAATAATAATAAGAAAAATAATAAAAAACGTTTGAAATGTGTCTGTGCCTATACCCCAAATATTTTCACTACTGGTGTCAGACCTTTGGGCCTCTGTGTATATGAAATCTCTGGTATCCTAAAGCAATGAAGGCATTTTTTTAGGTACTCACGAATTTTTGTTTTGATATGTTTTTATTTCTTCTGGTAAAAAAAAAAAAAAAAGAGAAATACCCCAGAGTGTGTAGTTTGGCAACTTTCAGTAATCTTTTATTTGGATGAACGGCTGTTGCACAACACCATAAATCACATTGCGCAAGCAAAGACTGATACTTTAGGCTATAACCACACTCCTCTTAAAGCTACTCACCTCCTTTTTTTTCCTCCTCCTTCTTTTCGTAGACTTGCAAAATCGATTTCATGTGTGAATTGTGATAACCACAAATGAGTGTTTGCTATCCTTTCCTACAAGATGAAACGATGCATTCATTATCAAGCCCGGGCCTATGGGAGTGCAATGCCACGCTATGTTACCACCATTTGTCAGGTTTTCAACATGAAACCCAGCGGTGGGAAGAAGGGAGGGAGAAACACATTCTTTGTCTACCTTAGACCTAAGTGCATTTTTCTTGACACTGTGTTCAGTATGAATCATTTACTATACAGATGAACCCAATAGGCACCACTCTCGCGCAATGTCTCCCATGCTTCACTTGGTGCAGAGGACGACCATTCTTTCCCTGACTGACAGCAGCTATGTGTTTGTGATGTAATATTCATAATGTGTCACATAGTAATACATCAATTTGAGCATAATGCAGATTTTATGTCTGACAGGGTAAGGCGAGCTCTCAGGTCATAGCAGGACTGGCCTTGGGCTACACACTTCTCACAGAAAAAAAATAAAAAATAAAAATTGCGACCTGCTTCATAACAGTGCAGTGAAATATAGCACACTTCTTTGCACTCTTTCAATTAGTCAAATGAAATGAACAGGCGCAAGTACACTCGGCTGTATTTTACAGCAGTCGCTGGGCTCATTCATCATTGTTTACTTCTGGGGCTCGAGGAGTTTTGTTTTTTTTTTCCTCCCTTTAGCTGAAGAAGTACAGCGCTCGAACACAACGACAGCCATCTGCGGTAAAGGATGTATGTCCTGTCTCTCTGGAATGCTCTGCAGCCCATGCTGTCTGTGATTGCATGTTTGTCTCTTGACATCATGACGTGTGTGTGGGCTTAAATATCTGTGTTTGCTGAAGATCAGAAAGTTTAGGGCCAGTTTTGCCTGGGGTGCTTTAAACAACACTTGCTCCAGAGCTGCTCCAACCATCTGTTAGATCAGCACAAACAATTTCACAATCATCAGGAAAACACCTGCTAACAGTCGCTGTTATTATGTTTGTTTGTAATTGAATCATAACAGTAAACAAAGCGTGCCCACAACACACTGCTCCCAGTCACTCCAGAGGAATTTGTTGCATAAAGTTAATAGTTGTTTTGCTGTGGCATGTGTGAAGGTTAGAGATTTAAAGAATTGCTCATATTCACTTCTCTCTCTAGACACACACAAACATCCAAGTTTTGGGGTAAATGTTTTTAAAGAAGTATCTTATGCTCACCAAGGCTGCATTTATTTGATCAAAAATGCAAGTAATATTGTGATATATTTATTAGAATGTAAAATAGCTGTATTTTAATGTGTATTTTATTAATGTGATGGTAAAGCTGAATTTCCATCAGTGATTACTCCAATAATGATGCTTTGTATCACAGGAATAAACTACATTTTAAAATATATTCACACAGAAAACAGTTATTTTAAATTGAAATAATATTTCACAATATTACAGTTTTTTCT
>JAUCMS010000022.1:465728-499340 GCA_032357445.1 Enteromius radiatus | reverse complement strand
CAAATATATTATGTAAAGAAAAACTTTTATTTTGGATGCGATTAATCGCGATTAATCATTGCCCAGCACTAATTAATATATTATTCATTTTCAAATGAATATAGTTAATGTTAATAACTGAAATCAAATTTTACCAAAGTTGTATATGTTGTTGACTGCCAGAGGATTACTGTAAATGCATGTGTGTGCTGGGCACAGTTCTCCTGGTGCCATCGGGCGAGGGCCCGCCATCGCTGCTTGAAGCTATATTTCTAATTGTGCTGGTTTAATTGTATTAAGTGTTGAAACTAAACTGTTATTAACTATATTACTGCAGCAAAACATCAAAAAATGTTACTTTTGTAACCTGTCATCTGGCAAAATGTCTGAATAGTAACATCTACTTTGTTTTTTGTTTTTTCTGTAGGTACTTTGTGCTACATAAGCTGACAAAGCTGAAGTTCCTGGACACCAGGAGAGTGACCCAGTCGGAGCGGTCAGAGGCCGAAGCACGTGGAGCTTTCATGAAGGTGGTCAAGCCGAAAAATGACCAAGTAAGTGGTTTGATTTTACCAGAAAGACCAAGACACTTACATAATTAACAGACAGCTGCGATAATCTGAGACTGACTGACTGTGTATGCCAGATTTAGATATCTAAAATGCTCTGGGGTTTAGCATGTAACCTAGCATCTTTACCTTATATAATGTGGCCAAATAACTACACAGCCTGACCCTGTAAATTATTTGTGTAACCCTCCCCTTTCTGTGCAGATGACTATAAGAACTTAAAAGGCTAAGGCACCGTGAGCTAATCCATCCCGCTCCTTCTTAGCTTCCATTGTTTGTTCGTAGCAAATTGTCAGAATCTTTTAAGGGGTTACTTGTACGCAGTTCTTTGAAGACGTGGCCTTTCAATCTCGCATGGCTGTTTAGAGGAGGGTCTTTTTAATGACCACGACCTGACCTCTTTCCGTATGCATGAGCCCAGATCAAAGTGGACAGCGCCTGTCCGATCGGCCATGCTTCGCTCGGTGTGACAGCGCTCTCGATCGGAGTGACAGCTCACGTTCACGACAGTCACCATCGCTTAATTATCCATCGCACACACAATTATTTCTCTCTCTCTCTCGCTCACGAGGCGGACTGGGTACTAGTCTTCAAACACATCTCCATTCTCTTCAGAGTTTATGAAGGAATGGCTTTAGTAGGATTTGATTTCATGCAATTGTGCAGTCATAAAATATTTAGCTTGTGGTCGAACCAGGTCTTTATATTCGCTACTTCCAGAAAGTTAGAGAAGCAAATTAGGGATGCAGATGCTCGTGTTATTTGATGCAGAGTTTAAAAAGAACAGAATATTTATCACCGTTAACATTCAGACAAAGTAAGCTTTTCTTTATTATGTTTGCATGATGTTAAAGTCAATTATTGTGCTTCAGCATTGAAGCGACAGAAAAAAGTGAAAAGGCATGTTTTTAGTTTAGAAGGATTTTGTTAGTTGGAAAAAGAGCAAAAGCTGATTGGAGAATGGAATATAAAGTGTTGTGCAACCTGTTCACTCAAATAAGACGAGACATTTCAGGACATGCCGTTGTGAGAGTGATGGATGATGAATAAATGATCACATGTGAAGAAAGCAAAACAATTTCCAATAAAACTGCAACGTAATGTCACACTAGATCCATTTTAAGCACAACCATTGAGCAGTTCCAGCATTTAATACTTAGCGGGCACGCTGCTGAAATAGTCCACGGTTTTAAATATCTGGGAACCGACATAGTGTTTATGGACTTAATTTTTATGTTTAAAGTTATGCAGAGTTTGCGTCTAATCCAAAAGTTTACTCAAAGTAATCCAGAACATTTTAGAAACTGTGTTAATCTTTTACAAAGCGGTCTGTTTTTCAACACAGTAATTGTATAATGCAAACCTGACATTTTCCCTTTTTTAGGGCAGATGAGTGCAGTATTACAAAAAAAGGGCATTAGACGACAATGATTTTTTTAGTTTTATTTTGGCCTATGATCCATTCTGTAATTGAATTTGTCTCTCTGTCTGAGGTTGATTTAAAGGATGTTCACACAAAACGTGTCTGCGCTGTTTTAACATTTTGGTCTACGTAAACATTTGTATTTTAACCAGTGCAATTTTTTTTTTCATTTAGACACACGAATGTCTAAACATATATTACAAATCATTCAGAGCTTGGTTACTTACAAATTGTAATCCATTGCAGATTACAGTAGATGATGAAAGTTAGTAGTTAGTGGCACAATCTAGGTTATTTATTTTAGATTACTTTTTATCAAACATGTTTTAAAGTTACCATAAATTTACCACAATAAAGAAATGTATGTAGACTAAATATTTGAAGTTGTTTGGTTTAATTGCTGTTTTCCCTCACACTGAGAAGCATGGTTATTTACACAACATTGGTGAAAATAGACAAAGGTATAATACAGTAGGATGTTTTGAAAAGATAATTAGAATCAATAAATTATGAATGATTCAATGCCATATGTATTCATGTAATACATAAATGTTAATGTAATCTGATTATGCACATTTAAAATGTAACATACTATAATTACAAGTACTTTTTTTTGTAATCTGATTACGTAATCCAGATACATGTAATCTGTTACTTAACATGTCACAGTTACGTATATTTTTATTATTATAATTCCTATAGAATTGTATTTTTGATGTTTGTATTCTCTTCAGTTAATTTTAAATTAATTAAATTCAGTTAATTAACATCTAATGAACAAACCGATGAATTAAAATGATTTGTACAGCATTTATCATGTAACTTTATAAATATACTATTGTTTATAGGCAATTCCTGTTTCATATTCAAACAATATTCATTTATCAAACTTGAACTCCAACTTTGTTTCAAGTTTATGCATTTATTTTATAAGTCTGATTAATTTTAAATAATATCAGTAAACGTTGAAATGAACTGAAGTGTAACAAATGCTTCTTATTGTTAGTTTATGTTAATGTCAGAAACCGATATTAACAAATATATGTTAACTTAGCCTAGTAAATTCATTGTGCCTTACACAATCACTTAAACCTGACTGTAAAGTGTTAAAGTTTCTAAAGTCTACAGTAAAGGCCAAGAATATCTGTGGCCTGTCCACTGTCAGACACTTGAGCAGATGAAACAGACTCTGCTGCAGTGCTGTAAGGCTTCTGTCCTCTCCACAATAACTGCTATTGTAGAGGCCTAGCGAGAGGGAGGAAGTTGGCTGTGCTCTAATGTCCCGTGTCTGTGCCTGGCGCAGCTGTCCCGCCAACGTTTGCCTAGCATTTGTTTTGATTTAGATGAGACATGATGTGGCAGCCATAATAAGCTCTGTGGGGCATGTATACTCTGTCTCTAATTGGCTTCATCATCATGCCGATTGTCTACTGACCAATAGTGCAGGTCACCAATTAATGAGCGCCAGCAACGAGTGAGATGACGACGGCATAATTAGTTATTTGTGTTTGCTTTTATTCTTCATGCAGTGGGGTGTCTTACGTTTAAAGACATGCTGGTGTTAACATTGTTACAGCAGACTGTAATTAGCTCTTCCTGCTTTCCAAATTTTGCCATCAAACCGGAGTCCTGTACCGACAGCTTGCTGTTGTAGCATTGTGGTAGTCTTTGAATGTCTCATCTGTGCCTGTCTGTTAGGTCTTACCCACTGTTTCCTCAGTCTGCTCAGTTTTGCACATTGACAGAAAGAAATATCTGAATGATATTATTTCCATATGTTAGTGAGCTGTATGAATATATTGCTATATTGTGTTTTTTTTAGCCTGTAAAATGATCTTAATGTACTTTGTACACACTGTTGTCCTATAAAAAACTTAAAAAGCTTAAAAAAGAATATTTTTTTTTATTCCTAAATGCCAGAAAGAAAGCAAAAAATGCTAACATATACAAAAATGAATGAACTCTTGTGCTTTTCTTGGGTGTGTAGCACCTTCTGCTCTAGTCCCACAGTCACTAAAGACCACATTAATTATATATATTTATATATATATTTCTGATAATTTCAGTGTAATCTTAACAGATTGTGTAGCTTTTTTAGTGCAAGCTGTCTCATCACTTGATTTCGAATTTAAAGATTTAAGAAATGTTTTATTTTGTTTCAAGTGACAAAATTGTACATTTATCTATTTATTTGAATACTTTTATTATGTTAATATTTAAATGCCACATTTTAGGCTGCCTTCCTTCTGTAATATCACTTATACATCACAAGCTTTCTCTAAAAGTCCAAGGAATTTGAATAGCATAACACGGAAACTTTTTCACTTTTTCCAAGAGTCTCAAATTATACCCAAAGTGTAACTAGCTGGATAGAAATTGCTCTTATCACATTGAAAGAGTTTTTACTTTATTGTCTCCCAAAAGTGACGCTGCACTTACTGAATGTGTTGAAATGTTTAGCGTCTTTGCAATTTAGCCCAAGGTGACATTTATTACAGCCTGTTGCAAATCTCTTTCTCTTCTGCATTGATTTTTTTTCTTCCCACCATGCACTGGTGGTCCTCCAACTATATATTAATGTAAGTGGTTGAAAATGAGCTGTCTCGCTGTTGTTGTCTGGTGTCTCTGCATGGCTGATGTGTGCTGGAAGGGAGGGAGGTCGTTTTGCGAGCTGTAGTTATGAGGACAGCATAATTGGGCCTGTGTTTTATTGGATTTCTAGAGTGGTGAAATGGAGTGATCTGACCAGCTTAGAGAGAGAGATAGAAAAAAGGAGAGAGGGATAAACAACTACCTGCAGTAAACAAGGAAATCCAGAAAGGGTTTTTTTCCATCTCCTTTTTCAAAGCCACGGTTAAGAGAAGGAAAGTGAAAAGTCTTAAGCTGTACTTTTGGGAAATTGCGTGTGCAGGAATGCCGTAATGTGATAATTTTTTCGGAGGACTCGGAGGTCATGGAATGTGATGGTGTGAAACCACACCGAAACTTGTGGTTAAATTTAGGCTCCTTGAAATATGGCGAACCTTTCATAACATAGTTAAATCATTCACTTCAACTAGCCATGTCTACAAAAGCTGACGACTTCGGTCACCCGTTTTAGAAACTCTTTTGTACAGTGCTCTGCAAAAATAATAAATGCTAAGCAAATGAAAAACGCCTTTTTTAATGAAGAGATGAAGTAGCTTCTTCTCAACGTAACGTAAGGGTATAATGGCTCTGAAATGTCAGCTAGATTATGCTCGAATAAAGCATTTGACTTGATTTTATCACCACCGTACACAATTTCTACCACATCCTTCTCCTGGGTAATGAAAAACAGACGGCCCAACTGGAGGAGTTCGAGTCAGTGCTGAGTCCCATCAGTTCTAGTCACACAAACTCGGCTCTCCGTAATCCATGTTGGCAGATCCAGGAAAGTTATGAGGTCGGTCTCCTCTCTGCATTTTTCATATTAATCTGCCTCTCGTCAGAGTTCATATCAAGACAGCGAAATAAAAGAGCCAAACTAAGACAGACCACCTCAGTGATAGCATGTGATTATTGTATTTTTCGGTTTGTATGCTCTGTAGAAAGCGAAATGGACAGAAAGCTTCTCTTTTTCTCTCCGTATCATCCCTCTTGCGGCGTGGTGCCATATTCATCTCTCTATGTGAGAATTATGACTTCCCTGAAGCATTTAAACATAATAAACAGCAGGCTGTAGAACTGAGCGCCAATGTACCATCAGTGTTTGCTGAATCATTTTATGGATAAATCTTTCCTCAAAGACACTTATAAAAATATCGTTGCAGTAGGAAGTGCAATTTGACCAAACGGATTGCTTGGAAACAGTCATTACTACCATTTTCTACAGACAACCTTAACTAAATTTTTTGTGAATGTGAAACTAAGTTGTGACGGGTGATTCAGTTCAGCCGATCCACAAAGATAGCAGGCAGATTTACTGCGTACATTGTCATCAACACCGTGTTAAATGAAACCAGACACAACTGTGCACTAACTTGCAGCTATTTCGTTGTGCATTTAAGCAGGTTTGCCGCCTGTGTGTGCATGTTTGTTTTGTTGTTATGTGTACAGATGCAATAAATCTGGGGTTTTCTGATCCCAGGACACGCATACACATGACTACGATAAATTATTTTATGGTACGTTTACTGCCACTTCTTTATTTATTCTATTTTATTTATTTGTTAGTTTTTCAATACCAATCTGCACTGTTAACTATCATGCATATGCCACTTATTTTCTATTAGTACTTATAAAGCACAAATTGCTATTCTGCATGACCATATTTCAGGTCCCTTAATCCTAACTAATACCTAAACTAAAGCACTACTTTTCTAATTATTAATAAGCAAAATAGAAGTTATTTCAGGCATATTTTATAGTTAGTTAACAGTAAGATTTGGATCATAACATAAAATGTGACTGACTGTTTGTTTTGATTGTCAGTCAATCATTAATAAAATATATATTTTTATAATGCTTAATATATTATAATATAATGTTGTAAAATAAACTAATAATATTATTAATAATAATAATAATAATTATTATTATAAATGCTATTATTACAGTATGCTTTAAGTATTGTTTTATAATTTTTCATTATAATATTAATAATATCATTAGTAATTTTGTGCTTTTTTGTGTGTTTGGCAAAACAAAGAAAATCCCACAGGTTTGGAACTTCCTCAGGGTTCGTAAATGATGACAGAATCTTTGGGTCAGCTATTTTTTTTTTTTTAACATAAACATGACATGAAATCACTGCGTTATGGATCAAAGTCAGTCTCTGTCCATCGCTGTGCTTCATGCATGGGAAGAGTGTAGCTATGAGAACACTGTCTCCCCCATGTGTCGGGAAACACAGTTTGGATTTCCCCTCATCTCTCCTGAGGGACAAGGGCTGGGATGCATTTTTCCTTCTGGCCTTTGGTGTCCAGCAGTGAAGTGTTTGGACCGCAGGGGGACCGGGACGCTGAAAGTGCTCTGGCAGCTGGAGTTTTTGGGAGGTCGCCGTGAGGGCACAGTACGCAAAAAAACAGCCGCAATTAGAGCCAGTGACTCATTGTGTCCACATAAATCACATGACATTGCACATCATAAACAGACTGTAAAACTTTAAAGCACAGTTAATTGTTAGTAATAGCTGCACGATTGATTTATGGGCCCGTACAAAGCCGAGAGATAGGGGCGGATGACCTCAATGTCACGTCACTCTTATTACACGAGTGATATATTGCATATTTTGGCCTGAAAACAAGCAGATGTTTTTGAGGAGTTTTGTTTGAACAGCCTCAATGATGTTTCCCATTTGCATTGCTTAATGGAAATTGAGGGAGAACGGCCCATCTGTCCCTTGCGTTTGCTCAACTGCTTTGAGATATGACTAAATGTAGTTGTAAAAACGACAGTATCATGCTTAGATGTTGTCAAGGCTTTGTTCCTCGCATTAAACGCAACTATAACAGAGCGAAAATGTGCTGTGTCATTGACATCAATACGTAAAAGCGTGTTCTGTTACAGAAATAACCATAGATAAGATCCTGTAATGGACTCATCTCATCCAATCTACTATATCCAACTATCCAATTCTATATCCCACAAAATATATTTGTATTGATCTATTTTTTACTTGCCAGTCTGTCATTGTAGTATGTGTCCATCAAATGCCAAGCAAACTGTTTTTCTGTTTGGTCAAGGCCTGGTCAGGTGAGAGTAATATTGATAATGATTTCTCTAGCTGACGGATGCCCTCCGTACTTTGCTGTTAGAGTGGAAGTGGACAGCACTATACTGCTAGCGTTACTAAGTGAGCTGTTGTTTTTTTTAAGTCCCAACACTTATTCAATGATGTTTTTGCAATTACAGAGACACAGACAAGCATGTCCCACAGCGCCAGCACTCATAGTTTAATTACAGTTTAACTTTTCAGTTTTCCTCTGATGATTGTAAGATGTTGCCAGGCTAATTAAACACAGATGGCTTATTCTGAAAGACCTCAGCATGCGTGCGCATTGCCGCTCAGGACCGCGCCAGTGTTAGAGTTTGGAGATAGAGCCAGATCATTAGGCATATTTAAAATAATCCGGCGTCTGATTGTATCATGTAATGCTAATTGTGTCATTGTGATTTATAAACGCATGCAAATCAGCCAGTGCTGCTAATGTTGCAATTGTAACACTCAATTTGTGTTTCATTAGGGTGAGTAGATACTGATAGCGTTTTATCGCTCAGTTGATCTGCCCTAAAGGTTCCTAGATAAAATGTTATACCTCTGGAGAATGTATGTAACTACTTGCGAAAGTACTTGTGCAAATAGTTCTAAATTCCTAAATATCCAGTGCAGAAATGCCTATTGTAAATATTGTTGATCATTTCTTCATATAATAATACATTCAGGATATTTGTTAAATGCTGAAAGTTTAAATAAAATATCAGTTTTATGTATTTATTTATAATTAAACTAGGGCTGTCAACTGCATCCAAATTAAACGTTTTTGTTTACGTAATATACCGTATGGTTGTGTACTACTGTCAATATTACCTATATATAAATACACACACATCCATGTATACATTTAAGACATATGTTATGTTTATATATTAAATATATGAATATATAATGTCAATTATATGAATTAAAAGTTATGCATGTAAGAACATACCGTAAGTGTGCGCATTAATATATACATAATAAATATACATTGTACACATTTTATAATATAAAATCATACCAAATAACATTATCATCGGTTTTCAACAAACGTCAACACTCAAGGTCTCATTATGCAAAATACATTCAGTTTTGAAATGCAAATGTTTCCATTCAATTTTCAAATTTTTATATTGATAATAGTGAATTGATGTAAAATATATGAATTAAATATTGTTTGTTTTTTTTTGTAAAATACTTGATACTTGAATTGCTACACTATTAATTCATTATTTATATTTTATTTATTTATAGTTGTCCCCCTCAATAAACTCCTAATTTGCTGCTTATTGATAAGGTTAGGTTAGGAATCATGCAGAATGAGGCGTTAGTATGTGCATCAAGTACTAATAAACAGCTAGTACGCCAGTAATATGCATAAGAAGCAGCTAGTTAATAGTGAATAGTGTTCCCTAAACAAAAGAAGTTTTTTCTTAAACATCTTCATATTCACATTTAGCAGTGCGCCGCATGTTAAAGAGCAGCATTAATTGTATGCAGTGTTTGGCGGCAGTGAAAGTGGCCGTGACAGAGATTGAGTGTTTTTCAGTCCCAGGGGGCTCTGAGCTTTTCTCACCCCATGTCAGTGGCTCCCTGTTGGGGCCCTGAATCTCAGACCTGCAGGAGAGCTGGAGCCAAAGAGGCAGCAGGAACTCTTATTACAGGGGCCGGTCGAACCCAAACAAGCCTCCGTGACCGATTCCCACTCAGCTCCTTTCTAAGCCTGCCGCTACTAAAAACAACTAGCTGTGATCGCATTACACCTCCCCTTCTCTTAGTTTCCTTTAATGAGTTAAGAAGGTTTTTTCATGCGAGTGTGCGTGTGTGTATATATATACATATATGTTCTGCGTGTTTAAGAGAATCAAGAGCACGAACAAGAACTAGGTGCGTAAATTTCACACGTCGTGTATGGAGGAGCGATTGAAAAGCTCTTTGACTGGCCTGACAAAAGGGGCTGAAGTTATGGGAACTCTTCGCTCTGAGCAATACTTGTTGACTTGCAGAATTCGAGGAGGATGCCAAAAGGAAAGTTGCCCTATTCAAGTTTTTGCTTACACAAGGCCTCTTTGTGGTTTTTAAAGCTTGTCAGACACGTCAGGCCCGGTAAGAAACAGTATATTGTTTCCAGCACTTTGGATTCCTTTCCTTCTGACATCTGCCAGTCTGTAAAGATGATAAATTCTTGCCTCATTAGCCAGCGGTGTGGGATTACAGCCTGACAACACATTAATCACTTGCCTCTGTGGCAGGCCCCACTTGCAATAGGCATTGTTAACAAAACTTTTCTAATATGTCACTCTCCTCTCTGACAGCCCGTAATCAATCATCCTGATTGACAGAGCTGATAGATTACACTATTTATGCTCTGTGTAATGAAAGATAGCGTTTCCACCTACTGTCATTCCTGAGATAATGATAGCCCACCTCTGTAAAGAAACATACACACGGAGTGCACAGAAGAAAGGCGCGAGAAGAAAAGGCGAAGCAGACAAACGCTGGCATGCATTGTGAACTTTAAGCAGACAATGTTCTACTCCTTGGTGGGTGTCTCTTTTTGTCGCGCAGCATTGTTTGGTAATACGGGCTCGCTTTAAGGAAGGCTTCGACAGCACCGCCATTGTGCGTGTGTTCTGGCAGGGAAAAGTCGACTTTGTCTACCTGAGAATTTGGTTTCCGCGGCCTCATTGTGGAGGCGAAGCTTTTGTAGGCTTTTTGTTTTTTCCGTCGGGAGGGAACGCGAACGACAGCAACGAATCTGGGGGCCGAAACGCAATGATCGCGTGATTTATAGCGTATGTAAATTTTTCAAATATTGGCAAAATTACCAGTAATTTGCGCTTTCTCATTTTCCGTACGGCATCGTTCGCCCATGTCTAATAGCGTCTAATAGCAGCTAATAACGCGTTCTGGGCTTTGTTTATAATCTGGTTTACTTCATTGCTTGTGCGTTTGCACTGAATCTCCACATATTCTAGCTGAAGGGGCTGCTGCGAGGAGTGCCATTTCAAAAAGAGGAAGCGAATGAAAAAGAGGAATAGTCCATCATGCACCTGACAGCTAGCGAATTTGGTGCTTTTCTTGTGAGACAGTGAGCTGTCAGGAAATTAGTTAACTGGAGCATATTGTGGAGAGGCAGGTAATTTAGCCTCATTGATGGCATCACATAATGGCTCACAGGAGTCAGCTCCCTGACCTGCCAGTTCTTTGTGTATAATGCAGAATTTAGTGGCATGCTCAATGCATTCTGTCAGCTGCACGATTGGATTCTCAGCCCACTGTATCTCAGCCTGCAACATATTGGTCAATTATTTCTGAGGCTGTCAATGCTAGGAGGCACTGTTATTTAGTGTGTGTTAACTTTGCATCATTAAGACGCCGCGTGACAGCGAGAGACACTCCCGAGCGTAATTTATTTTGATACGGCCGCCGATAACCTTCATATTGTTTGACCTCCTGTTATGTTAAGGAGGAAGGAGGAAATTCGACAGCCGACGATGGCGTCGCATGCGGATTCTTTTAATCTAGCGCCCAAGTTCAATACTCTCAACGTCGTTGCCTATTTGTTTTTGTTTAGTTTAGTTTTTTTATCGTTAGCCATCAGACAGCTCGCATTTCCCCATCTCCGGTTAGCCCACTTGTCATCTCAGCATTGTTATATCCAGATATAGCAGTGCTTTATGAGATCCCAACAAGAATATAGCTGCTCAGAATGCCATAAAATAATCAATCACTCTCTGTGCTGCAAATGTACACTGCCACCCTGCCTATGACGTAATTGCGTTAGTCAATTAATATTCTCTATTCACGAGACAAGCCATCGAATAAACCGGATTACTGCTTTGACAATGTTGACTTTTATTTTAGATGAGTTTAATGGCTACTAACAAGCCCAGCAGTAAATAAACAGCCTGTGTGGGTGGTGAAGAACCAGAGTACAAGAAGCCTCGGGCTGCTGAAACCGAATGAGCGTGTGAACGGTAAATGTGTCCATAAAAGCAGTAATTTAGGCATTTGGATGGAGAAGATTAATGAGAAAGCTGAGTGAACGAAGCAGCGTCGAGGGCCGTGCCGATAGACAAGGCCTACAGGAGCATCGCTTTGGTCCTTTTTCTTCTCGTCAGGCGGATGGGGATATAATTCATGTCGTGAAGGGTCAGGCAGGGTAAACCTGTGCTAATAGGTAGATCTGCACACAAAAACATGGGGTTGAGTGAGATTTCAGATCTGCTCTGTTTGAGAACAAACAGTCAAGGCCTGTGTGAGATTAACTAGACAAGTGCACTGCATTAACGTTCTCTGTTCTCATAGGCACTGGGTCAGAGCTGACAAGTCATTAACATACTGATACGAGACTCTTTAGACTGATTAGATAATGGACGTTTGTGTTGTTGTTGTTGTCATCTGTTATGTATACAAGCCTATTCTAAAAATTAGTGAGCTGCCTTACCATGTACTGCCTTTACACAGACAACTGCGTTCTAATTTAAAATGAACCTCATCATAGACAGTTGTAAAACCCTTTACATACGCAAATTCATCTGTGTTGCTGAAATAGTGCCCCGTTAGACCAAATTTAAAAATAGTGGACATCAATAGCCATCATTAAGCTTGTGAACTCCTAAAAGCTGGCATTAATAGCTTTTATAAGAGAACTCAGAATATGTGTTTAATATGCATATTTTATGTTTGTCTAAAGACCACGTCCAAGCAAAACATATTGAAGTCATAAACTTTTGTTGGTGTAGAGCTCTATCTATCTGAAATCAGTTCCTGACTGCAGTGCTCTATTAACCTTTTAAAAACACACATAATTGTGCGGTTTTTAATATAAATATTAAAATGCAAAAAATTCTATTTTTTAAAAATTATATCAGTGACTCAACTTACTTTTAATTTCTGTAGCATCTGGCATTAGCATGTTGCTAAGCTAACAACTCTATAATAAGCATTGCGGTCTAAAAGAAACCGCTTTGTGAGTATGGACACTAGCTCAGGTGTGTATATTTGGGACTGTTAGGGTTAATAGTGTTCATTATTCACTATGCATTCTTAATTCAGCAGCCCTCCAGACTGTTGAATGGCTTGTGAGAGGGAGGCCCGTTCTCCTCATTCACAGTGTGAAAGGAGAGAGTCTCTGAGCCATCAGAACACAGGCCTCCTGCAAACCTTGTGTGCCTCTGGGGTCACCTGCAGGTCAGCGGGGTCAAGTGATACTCACACCACATTCATCCCTTACTTAGAAGAGACAGAGAAAGAGATTGAGGGAAGAGAAAGACCCTTTTCAAATACTCAAACCTCAAACTATTAAAATAGGCTGTGTAACTAATCCTACACCATTGCACGTACATGATACATCAAATTGTTCAGGAGTCAAATGAGTAATTTTGTCTTGTTTTCCAGTGAAAAAGTTGAGTATATATGCATAAACTGCACCAAGTCATTTTAGATTTATGCTTAAAATATGTCAGTAGCATATTTATTTATCTATTTATTTATTTGTTTGATTGTTAGCTTTGGATTTGGGAACTGCAGAGCACCCTAGCAACTGCATAGCAACAGAACAACCATCCAGAACATCTAGTTCTAAAGACTTTAAAATTCTCAAGACAACACACTCGTATAATTTTGAAAATGGAAAAATGCAACACTCAATATGGCCGCTCTTTCAAAAGAAGCCCCGCCTTCTGAGCAAAAGATCCTGTAAAGTCAGCGTGTCACTGCAGCTGCTGTTGGAGTTTACAGTTGCTATAGAAACAGTCAATGTTCAAAAATGTGCAGTTAGGACTGCGCATGTGCTCTGACTGGTATAGACGTTTCAACGACAGCAACATAAACGCACGTTACTGCGCATGCATGCTTTTGTGGTACTTAACTTCCGGTCGACATCCAAATAGAATCAATAACAACAGCTAAGTCCTTCTAGAGTAGATCATTTTTTTGATAATCATTTCTCAATAAGCAATAAGAACGCATATTGAGAAATGGCTTTTGATTCTAGTAACCACACAGTAACCAGCACCCTGGCAACCACATAGCAACACAAAAACAACTGCACAGAACTTGTTAGCAACACTTCAGCAACCACTCTAGCATTGTGGCAGCGAGTTTTCTTGGAAAATGGAAAAAAAAAAAATGTGGTGAATGAGCACTGATCATTAATGAATGGCAAATGTATGCAACTTATTTTTAAGCTTGACTGGCGTTTTAAAAGTTTCAGTCATTTCTTGGATTTCCTCATGTTGATGGAGTAATAAATGAGTGCGCTGACGTTTGTAACCAGAGAGGACGATTTACCCAGTGAAATGTCGAACTGGGCTCCATCTTGTTTTTTAATTAACATTATATTGCACAGGTGTTGAGGACAGTTGTGACTTCTGACATTAGAGTCTGGCTATTAATACCCAGCATGTGACCTTCGGGAAGCTGGCATTCACTGTGGAGCTGACAGATTCATGGCTCTGTTGCCCTGAATAAGGTTGTCACATATTTTTAAGTGCTTGAAACAGGTCCAGGGTGCCATAAACCCCAGACATTTTAATTCAGGCTGAACTGTAAGTCAGAATTTGCCGTATAAATGTTGGCCCTTGAATAATACAGACAAGGCTAATAGCTGGGATTAAAGCATTACTTGGACCTATCCAAGCATGATAACATCCCCTAGCAGCCATCAAGTTTCACCCTGTGTAAACCATAAATTCCAAATGATGTGAAGTCATGAGGTGAAATCACGGTAGTAACTCCGCCGCGACCGGAACTCAGCGCTTCAGCTTCTGTGCATGTGAGGCACGGAGCTCACGTAGTGTCCGTGAGAAGGATGTATCTGGTTATTGTGTTTGATCAGCACGCTCTGAGCCACGGCTTGCATTGAGAGACTGCAAGAACAGGGTAGGGTTACGGCACCGCCGCTGCTCTGTTGACAGGGAGGAGTGGATGGGAGCCAGTCTGCCCTCTCTGCAGGTGTTGCAGAGGTGCAGATTCCCTTCCAGCCTCCGTCTGCCTCTGCCAGACGGGCCAGCGGCTGCCAAACAAGCGCTGAGATGCGAGCTGACAACAATAAGCTATTCTTGAGGCTTTATTCCTTTCATAGTGCATACAAGTCACAAATGTAACCCGGCGCTCTGACACGGGATAAAATAATATCTCTGAATCACCTGATATTGGCAGCGGGAACAGTAGCCTGCCGGTGGCACAATGGTCGCGTTTGCTTGCCAGCTGGAAGCAACAGTCGACGGGCTTGTTTAAGGTAATGTGATAAGTGGGCTGCTCCTACTTTCATCACACCTCTTCCAAAAGCACAAGGGATCTGGCCCTTTTCTCGGCTGTAAAGCAAGACACAGCCGTTAAATCAGATAGGTTTACCGTATCCTGTCATAACTCATCAGATTCCAGACAGCGCTGTAGACACCATCCATACAAAACGCTTCATGTTTTTCTCATTTTTTTTTTCCACCAGCTGTAGTTAGTTTCAAGTCACTCAAATAAACCTTCCTTGATGCACGTCTTGGAAATGCTTCTAAAAGGTTGCATGTGCTATCACAGGGAAAAAAGAGAGAGAAAGAAAATAATGCCACGGACTAGACGTAGACGTTTTCTCTGATCAGGAAAAAAAAAAAAAAGAGCCTTCTGACGACTTTCATCAGTTTGCAGCGCTGTTTTTGGGGCAATCCTGGATGTCATTCATGTCAGGACGGGCTGACACCTGTCTGGTGTGTGGGGCTGGTCTGAGCTCTCTGTGTGTCTGTCAGGCGCTTGAGAGACTGTTTGTTTCCAGGCCGCTTTTGGGCCAGACGCCTTGCTGGCGCTCCAGGCCATGACCAGACTTTGAGCTCATCATGCCAGACATGACAGGCCTCCTTCTCTTTGGTGTTGAGAGTGAGTACGCTCTGTAGCCCAGTGGGGGAACCGTTTCAAAATGGCGGCTGACTTTTTTTCATCCAGCTTCTCTTGAACTGCACATCACAGGAAAGATCAATATTGTCTGTGCTAATATGTGCGGGGAGATTCTCTGGTAAGTTCAGCGAGAACTTGTAAACATCCACCTTCACTATATACTATACAGCTTCTAGGTACGTGTAGTATGGGGAACTGCGCTAAATTTGCAGAAGGCAAATGAAGGATTGTTCATTTCTCTTATCAAATGTAGTTCCAAGTTCCTGTTAAAAAAAAAAAAATTACTAAATAAATGTGAGTCTCTGTTTATCAGTCTGGAATTGGTTGGATCATGGGAAGTGTGCATTATACACTAGAATGAATGTGATTTTGATTGTTCTACTGTATTTTTCCTATTATTACCAAAAGCAAGTTATTTATATTTTTAATTAAAGATTCCAAAAACACCTTTAGACTACTACTACTACTACTACTAGATGAACCCAAGCGTAAACAGAAAAGTAGTCAGTTTAAATTTTTTGTAAAACACTATACATAGTATTGTGTGGAAACTGAACATTTATTTGATTGTACCTCTGATTGAATAGAGAAATTGCAATTAATCAATTAAAAAAATATATTATGCATGCATACATGAATTTTTCACAATAATATCAGTAAAATGAAGAAAACAGATATGGTGAAATTTGACTTCTAATTAATAATTTAGGTTTGTTACACATAAAATATGCACTAAGAGGTCTATTTGCACAGTTTACGTCAGAAAGCATCTTGACCTTTCCATTCCGTCTTTGTTTATTCCATTCATCCATCTAGTTGTTATTTACTAACCTGTGCTGTCTTTGATTAGTCATATAATCTCTCGAACACAGAGGGATATCTATGTCATGACATAGGCTGGCAAGCTTGCCATCGGTATCACGTTTTGAAGGCATCTGCTTGCCTGTCTTGTGAAAGGAGATATAGTGATGGTTTCATATTCTAACTCAAGATTAATGTGGTTTTTTACAGCCTGCTGGGAGCTGCAATTGTACATGTCACTATAACATAATATCTGGGCTCTAAAGACATGACTATTCATTTTAATGGCCTTTTTGACTCACAATTGAACATTACAATGCATAATACTCGTCTCAGAGCTCACTCATCACTCATTATGATGTCAAATCATCATAATGCACAATTTCATGGAAGTTCATGCCCAGTAGAGCTTGCTGTTAATCAACGTCCTTGTGTGTGTGTGTTTTTTTCCTATTAGATCTGAAGGAAGTGGTGGCTTCTGACACTATCTTTATGATACACAGGTCAGAAAGGTTACAGTGACTAGATTGATTGTTGTCAGTCCACAGACATTTCTAACAGGGAATATTGTAGAAAGAAATCCGACTTTGTTTCATGACTGTAACCCATCCGTCTGGTATTTTCCATATTCCTTTAAAGCCAGGTTTGACTGGTCACTGACCCGACAGATCTTGCCTCTTTGAACACTCTTGTTTATCTTCAAATAAACAAATCTTTAACTGAATAATCGGCTTAGACCTGCTTACACGAAATCTCTCAGATCAAATGCTCTGCGTTATTTTTCTTTGAGTTATTGTTGGATAAATGGGGGCCATCGCTGGCCGGTACAAATATTTTCAGTTAGATAATCCAGTAATGTTTCGCTTTGCACTTTGTACAAACACACAGCTCTGTTTGAGGCCAGCTGCACATGACCAGAACTCTTTGTGGGAGCAGTGTTTGATTAAACAGTGCTGGTAATAGCCATGAGCTCATGACGTGTGGTTTACATCATTTATTTACACATTCCTTTATAGTAGCTCTTTGCTTTTTCAAAGTTGTCAATATTATTCACATTAACAGATCGTTTTTTTTTTTTTAGCAAGAAGCTTGCACTTTTGGACTTGTCCTAAAAGATTTGTGTTATTCTGCTTTAAAGAACTTGTTTTATATCTTTTTTTTATGATGCTGAAGGTTCAGCTTTACCATTACAGGAATAAATAATATTTTAAAACATTAAGTAGGCAATAATTTTAAATTGTAGATTTAATAATAATATTTTAACGTTAAATTTTTTTTAATAGTATTTTGATCAAGCAATCATCAACCTTTGAACCTTAATGAGCAGTGATGTAGCTGTCAATAGCAAATATTATTTTTAAAATAACTTTTTACGGCAAAGAAATAAATGTCACTTCACCAGTAAAAAAAAAACTAAAGCAATTTTAAATAGCTAAATGCATTTGAGAAGGTCAAGTCATGTAAAACTTTTCTTAGGAAGGTTATTTTGTTAAATATTAATTTTATTTAAGTTTATAGATCCTAATAATTTTCACTAATTGCTGGGACATACATTTTTAGAAATAAAGGTACAAAACCTGTCACTTTTGGTGGCATGTTTGTACCTAAAGGGTCCATTTTGGTATTGTACCTTTTGAAAAGATACTGTAGCGCCCCAATGACTGCTTTTGTACCTTTTTTTTTGAGAGTGTACAGTACCGCTTTAAAACAGGTATATATACACAATTATATTGTGTGTTTTAGCTGTATTGACCGTCCTGATCATCAGCATCCTGGAGGTTGTTATATATTTACTTTTAATGCATGTTGTCCGTTTAAGATGTCGTCCCCTCAGGGCTATACACCACGAGAGGCGTCTTTAGGGCATCTCTGCTGTGTGTTTTTGTGGTGTTATGTCACCCCCCTCTCTGGCTTTGTTTGTTTAACGCTGCCCGCAGGCCCGAGCGGCACGACTTGTGACCTCAGTGAATTTCCGCAGTGCATGTCACAACGAGGCCATGCCGCTGCAGGTATATGTGTGCCGCCACGCTGCGTCTCTGATCTATACTCACCCACGCAGCTGAAGAGGCCACAGCCGCTGCTATATCCACTCCGTGCCCGGCAGAGCCAGATAAGGATGAAATAACCAAGCGTATTCTGCAGCACGCTGCTGTGTAAACATCTGTGTTTTACCTGTCATTTCCCCCTGAGAGCTGTCTCATTTCCTTTATCTCACAGCGCTCAGCGTTCTGCATGAAATTTGATCCTGCCCTTTCTCCTGCTCTACATGAGTGCCATTTTGTCAAACAGGGAAGACATTCTTCATGGGATGAGTCGTTTAACATTTGTTAAATGTGGCATTCGCTGGTGTGGTGGACCGCGGTTTAAATCAGCGCTTATTATTGTGATTTGAAGAGGCTTGTCTGCTCTGCTTTGCCGTAGGTGAGAACATGCGCCATAGCTCTTGTTTTGCTCAGCGGTGTTGTTTACACATTCATTAGCAAGCTTTGGTTTCAGCCGACACTCAGAGACTTATTGTGGTGCTTCATCACATATATATCCATGACAACATAAGTGCCTTGAGGAAGAAGATACTGGGTGGTCCAGCGGTGGCCTTTCTGGAGAGCAGACTGCTGTTAAGGGATCTTATCAGGTCCCATCAGTGTAGTGCACACTATCATGTGGAACATCAAAAGATCTCCTCAAATCAAGAACACTGTGATCTACAAGTACTTTAAAGGAATAATTCTGTCATCATTTACTCACCCTCGAGTAGTTCCAAATCTGTATCCTACTCAATCAACAGAAACAGCCTGCTTACAAACTTTTTTCAGAACAAAGAAATTCATATAGATTTGGAGCTACTTGAGACAGAATTTTCATTTTTGGGTGTACTCCTTTAAGGCAATGTTACAATTATAGTTTTATATTTTAAATTTTTTTTTTTTGTTTTTTACTAATTAGTTGTAATTTTGCCCATTTGTCAATAAGATATATATCTTAATATGTGCAAGTCAAAATAAGCATGTTGTTTAAACTTTTAAATAAATATTTGTGTTTCACTGAATAACAATGTTTGAAAAAAAAAACATTATTTCAACCAAATTTTGACATTTTAGTCTTCAAAAACATATTTGAAATCTTTAAAGTAGACACTTTGCATACATTTAATGTGCTTTCTATGGACTTGACATTACTCTTGTGAAATTCTTTTGACATCTTAATGTCTTTGACCATATATATAATAGTTATAATAGTATTATGTAATTCTTTGTAATTTTAGTACATAAATTTAATAATAATTTGACTTCATGAGAACAAAACATGTTCGCTCACACTTTATTTTCAAAATCAGTTCTCACACTTAACCAACTAGCCTATTTATTTAGCCTCAAATAAACTAGAGTAGTTAGTAAGGTAGTTAATAATAAATATTAGGTAAGATTAAGGATGTAGACTATGGACAATATGTGATTTAAGTATTAATAAACAGCCAATATGCAAGAATTATGCCTGCTAATAAGTGACTAGATCTCTGCACTAAAGTGTTACCAAATGTTCTTTAACATCATTTCTTTTATGTCCCAGAGAGGAACATAAGTCCAGATTTGGACTTTTGGTAACACTTTATTTTAGGGTCTCTTAACTAGCTGCTTATTAGCATTCAAATTACTAGAATATTAGCCTTAGTAGTAATTAAGCATACAGTAATGCCTTATTCTACATCTCTAATCCTACCCAATACCTAAACTTTACAACTACTGCACTAACTATTAATAAGTAGCAAATTATGAATTTGAGGGAAAGGTTATTAATAGTGAATAAGTGTAACTACATATTTAAGATGCGGGTAAAAATGATGCTCAAATCTTAAAACTAGAGCATAAATACAGTGAAGGCCCAAGGTTGAGTGTTTTAAGTCATGGCTGTTATTGCTGTTGTTCTCTTAAAGAGTCTGCTAAATACGGATCAGCTACCGATGGAGCCAGGCTCTGACAGGCACTCTTCTTGCTTTCTCTCTCTTTCTTCCGGTCTCTCACCCACCAATTCTCTCCCCCTCCACCTAAGAATGGGCTGTGCCTCCGGGGGCCACATCACTTACCTGCTGACACACAGGACATGATTGATGAGCAGCCTCGGGCGCTGGAGTCGACTTTGTCAGCTGCTCATAATTTATACATCTTATCTCTGTCAGAAGAAAAGACGGAGCATGGCGTATGGAAATGAAAACACGGGCCTTGTTTAGGCTTCCAGTATGCACGGCACACGAATCTAAAGAACTTTGATTGCTATCTGCCCTCTCCCTCATCGGGCCCTAAGTGTTCAAGCCCTGTGCATGCTCTCCGTATGTCTCTGCTTTCTGTGCTGGACAAGTGATGCTCGACTGACAGCGTCTGCCACAGTTTTCATCCAAAACCAGCTTTGGACATGTTGGAGTGGACGTTACCACAAAATTATGCCTCTCAGCATCTTCAAATGAAAAAGACATGCTTCTGTTGAGGGTTCCTTTCTGTCAAATGTTTATAATGTAGAGGCATTTAATCTTTAAGCACAAAAATGGAAATGAATGGTTGTGAGATGCGTTCTGGCATTTTCAGCCTGTTCTGTTTCTGACCAATGTGTATATACAGACTGTTTATTATTCCTGTACTGTATAAAAATATATACAGTATACGATATGTACTGTATACACACACACACACACTCAAAAAAAACTTTTATTTGGGATTCGATTAATCATTGTGTGTGTGTGTGTGTGTGTGTGTGTGAATTAATTTATTACTTTTTTGTTCTGTAAAAAAAAAAACATAAATAAATACATAAATAAAATAAAAAATATTTATGTATTAATACTTTAATATATTAATATTTAATTTTACAATATAGTTATATTATTGCAAGGTTAATATATATATATATATATATATATATATATTTTTTTTTTCTATTTTAAATAATTAAAAATAATAATTAAAAAATAGTGCTTATTATTATTTTCTTTATTATATTGATTATGGTCATATTGAATGGAAGGGGTTTTTTATGCCTGCGAGGCCACATTTATAATTTCTCTGTTGGCCTTCTGATGTCATATAATGGATGCATTATTTATCCTCCTTTAACTCGAACAATGCAGGCATTTAATTTTCTTCTATTCACAAACCTTTGAAAGTCGGTACACCTAGTCAAAATTAAACCCGAAAAGCAGAAGTGCAAATTGCGTCTCCAATGATGTATCTTTTCAACACTTGTTTTCTCTAGTTTGTCAGTCTTATTGTCAGATCACTCATCCGTAACTTGTTATTTTAATTCTGATGACAGATGAGTGACGCTCCAGTAGACATCGCAGCCAGGCACCCTTCAAACCCATTGTGTGCTTGTTTGCAGGAGACACACAAAAATAGTCACACTGTAAATGAAGCCAAACACATTTGCACATAGGTACGGCACAGCTGACCTGATTTAATAAAATTAATTCTGCTTAACAGAATGTCTCTTAAGCAATCCCTATTAATTGTTTAAGGTTGAATGTCATGTCAGATGAGCTTTAAACTGACTTGACTTCTCCTGTCTTGTTTACTGACTAGCAGCATAGCTGAATTGGAAAGTTTAAAACACTCAGCTGTAATCATTCTTTAGTTCTTCAGATGTGCTTATTTATGCTCGCTCAATCCCTTTCTTCTTCAATATTGTGCTCCACTGTTTTTTTTTTTTGTTTTGTTAGCGTGACTAGCAAAACAGCTTTGATTTCATAACCCCTTCCCGCTATTGATCTTTTGTCATAGATAAAAGAACTTTCCTGAAATCATGCATTTTTCATGCCGATATCAATGGGTTCAATTGAAGTTTTTGTATTTGGCGCTAAGGTTTGCTTAAAGCTATACTTAGCAATGCTGTCTGTTTTGCTCTATTGATTCAGTAGTTTTGTATCTTGGATATTGGAGGCACCAGTCCCTTGACATCACTTTACTTTGCCTTTGATCAACATAATAGCTCTGAGCAAGAGTGTAGAATCAAGTAAATTAGACTAATTATGAAGTTTTAGGAAGATGGCGTATTGTGTATTGCATAAAATTTTAAAGAGATTCAAGCAGTCCTCAGAAAATGCGTGTTTGAGGAATATTGTTTGAGACCTGCTCATAACGCATTCTTGATGTTCTCGTGAACTACACGCTCAACCGAGAAACTCGTTTAACCCTCCTCGCTATCAAATAGATGATATTATTAGATCATTGGGGTTTTTTGAACACATTAATGCCAGTCGTGAAAGATCATTTTCAGTAATGGAGTTATTTTTGGCGTTTTGCAGTAAAAACAATCTGAATGTGTTAATATTGATTGACAGACTTACAGTTTCATCTGCCTCCTAATTTGCATGATGAGTTCTTTAGTGTAAATAATGCATAATGTTCCACGTTAATACATCTGTTTATATAGTGCTGAAATAATAGATTGACACAGTTGAGTTTCAGCTCTTAACTTGTTAATTAACACACGCTTTGTTTGAAGTTATCCTGTGTTTTAAGGTATCCAGAATATCGGGAAAGCAGACATCGTTCAAAGACAGCTACTTTTTTCGTTGTGGAGCAGTGAAGCTGTTAATAATTTTGACATGACGAACACATTGGGAATGTTCACACACAAATAGGTGACAGACATATCAAAAAGCGTATTGCTGGCACCTTCTGCTCAGTTGATTGAGTTCTCTATTCTTCTCCTCTTTCGCTTGATGATTCTCCTCTGCAAAGAAACGTAACATCTCAGATGCAGTTTCCAGCTACGGCCATGTAGTTTTTTCCCTTGATTTTGCACCGAAATTATCTTTTTCATGTAATATGAGGGAAGCCGATGCTAGTCGCAGTTTTTATCTGCAAGTGTTGGTTTGTCTAGCTGCAAAATAAAGCTAACTAATTAGCAATGTGTTATAGAACAAATCAAAGTTGTTTAGCAAACATTAATGTCTTTATTAAACAAAAAAACAAATGTATATAGAAATAAAATGAATTAAAATATTAATAATCGTGAAGTTTCATTGAGGTTTTTCTATTTTGCCAGTTAGATGTCAAAGAGGTTAAATTGTATTTACCTTGACATTGTTGTTAGTGTATACAGGGGTCTCTATGAAATAATTTCCTTGTCAAATGCCAAAAAAAAATATTACTGCATGTTGGTTATAGCACCGAATTTAATTTGATTTAATTTGATCTGGTATTATTATTGTACAGCAGTTTTTATTTGCAAATGTTGGCTGCAAAATAAAGCAAACTAGCAATGTATTATATATAAAAAAAGAATTTTAACAAGCATAAATGTCTTTGTTACAATATATATATTAAATACAATGCATAAAAATAATAATAATCATGAAGTTCCATTTGACAAGTAACCACCATTTTGGGATAATTCACTTGTCGTAATAACACAGCTGACTATTACCTGGATACATGCTGGTATTGATTTTATTGTATATTTTATTTGTATATGTTTAGCTAGCGCAAAAGACAATATTAGTTTACAGAAATTAGCTCAATTCACGAAAGCAAGATCTAAGAAAACAAGCATTTGCATAATTGGAGTCAAATAATATTCTGGCGTTAGTTAGTAATTGTCTGAATGCGTTAACATTTAATTCTGTGCCACATTTATGAGAAAGTCATCGTGCCGTATAGGCTTGTCCTCAAGACTACAAGACCAATTTAAGACTAGCCCCCACAGGAAATAATTCTGAAATGATGTTGTTGCAGAGGCGGCGGCTGCTTTTGTTGTCAGGTGTTAAATAACACTTTGGACCAAGGACAGCCAAATGACAGAGTCCTCTCTGGGAGAATCTAAAAAGAGGAAAAATATAGTGCAGAGAGGCAGGAAGGACTCCTCAAAGAGGTGACCATCAGCACAGCACTGAGATGTTTGGCAGCACACTGCTGCCATGGTGTAATTGGAGAGAAAACATATATGGGTGCAAATTACCCCCTGTCAGTGACATTAAAAGGAGAACCGCTGATGTCTGAGCAAGAGGGAGCGGGAAAAGAGAGAACGAGAGCGAGCGGGCGGGGAGAAAAGTGGAGGCTAAGTAAAAAGCAGATCAAATGGAAACATGGAGGGAACGAGGAGCAAGAGAGCACATGAAAATATTTCGGATAATTGTTAGCCGCTCGGTCAGACGGTACCCTGTTTGCGAAAGCAGAAAAAAAAAAAAGAGTTAGGAAAACAGCTGTTTTGTTGTTTGGAGGTGCTGTGATTGATTTGTCACATTTTCAAAGCATGTACGTTTAAAAGGGACAAAAAGGAAACATTAAAGCGGATGGAGGCAGCGCAGCCACTCATCTGATGTGTGATGTGTGTACTTAAGAGACGAACATGCATGCTGGTGGCAGAGGCGATCAAAGCATTCCCTATCATTAGAAGCAGATAGCCTGTGCCTTCAGCTTTCAGCTCGGCCCGGTGACCAAGAGCTGTCAGAGAACGAGCAGGAATGTATGACGATATTAACTTCAATGGAAGCTGCAGCCGTGATCTTGGCCCAGTAGCAGAAGCAGGGCTTTTGCTGCGTTTTCTGTGCTGGATTTTGGTCTGCAGAAGGAGCTTCCAAATGGTAAACAGAACTGAGAACGTCTTGTTGGTGGCCGGGAGTATTAGCAACATATGTGTAAAGCATTGTGAGTTTTTCACTTCCAGTTTAGCTCCAATTTAATGGGAATCTGCACAGTTCAGGGCACAGATTCTGTGTGGGCATGTCTGTAAATCGTGGAATAAAACAAAACCAGAGATATAACTACGCCTACACGTTGTCCTTTTGTAAGAAATAGTTCATCAAAAGATGTTACAACTTATTTTCCATGGAAAAAAAAATCAATGTCATGTTTGAAAATAAATAAAATAATTATAATCATAAAGTTATTTGAGGTTATTCTATTTTGCCTTCTATTTTCTTTCCCCTTAATTAGTTTCAATTAAATGTCATTTTATTTTATTTTTTTTTTTACCTTGACATAGTTGTTAAGTGTATACAGGGGTCACAAAATGAAAAATCTGGCATTATTATTATTTTACAACATAAATTCTTCTTTTAAATTAAATAGATTAAAAGATTATGGCTTTTATAGGAGTATCTTGAACTCAAATAAAAGTCAATGTCTGAAATTATGGACATTTTCTGATACATTTGGTGTGGTTTTATTTAATCCTTTTTTAAACTCGAAAGTTCCCATATGTAAAAAGTAAATTATTTCAAATGTGTGATTATTCACAGAAAGCACATGAAAGCACATGAGCATATATAAATGATAGCAGAATTTTAGTTTTTGCCTTTAAGAGATTTTTTTTAAAAACTAAACAACTGCTGTTTCCTGTTTTGTTTTGGAAGGAAAAATCCACACAGCTCATTCTAGGCCCTTCCCATGATCTGAGTCTGGCACTAACAGTCCCAGCGAGGGCCCCCTGCCGGGGCATTTACTGCAGGCTCAGTCTTTCTTTGTTTACCCACAAAATCACTCAAAAAGCAAGTCAATGTTTGGCACGGCTCTCGGAGGAAAACTCCAAACTATTCGCCGCAGTGACGTGGGTTTCTTTTTGGCCCCCAGTTTTTTTTTTGTTTTTTTTTTTCCCCTCCTCTCTCTCTTCTCACACCTCTCAGCAGAACGTCACGAAGAATGTTTTCCTCTCGCGGCGCATCGGCGCGTCTGAAGGCGAGAGCCTGACCCCCGCTCTCAGCCGAGCGTGTCAAAATGTTAATGAGGAGCTTGCAAAGCAGTGAGGGGTTAAATAAAGTCTTCATAAGCTGTCGGTTAACATTTATTTATTTATTTACGCGCAATGTTTTGCCACTTTCCTCAATTATATCCCCGGACAGAGCTTGTCTTGTTTTTTCGGCAGCTGTGCGGGCGGCCATTGTCTGGGCTCAGATTGCTGCTTTAGCTCGCCAGCCACCCTCATTAATCATCCCTTCAGACTATTTATAAAGCGGGAGCCGCCGCGCCATTGGCTTTTGTCATCGTGGCACCCCGTTTGGTGCCGAGAGGAGGCCTAATTATTAACTGTTAAAATGACAGTCAGCGCCGTTCTGTCAGCCGCGCAGACTGACAGGTAGACGGAGGGGAAGGCCACAAAACAGCAGAGCAACCTGACCCATTTTTTCCCTCCGAACATCCCCGCAAACAGCTCCCTCTTTTTGTCTTTCTCAGCTGTCTGCTATCTAGCGAGCAAACAGATGCCGCCGCACTCCGAGGTAGTTGATAGATGGCATTATGTTTCATTTGAGCTTGATGATAGCAAGAATTGTTGGGCTTGTTTATTGTTTGACAGGTGAAAGTAAGAGCGAGTTAGTTTAGAAATGTAAATGGACTACGTCTCAAAATAGATGCATCGCTGCAATTAGCGCTTGATTCGTCTGACAGTCGCAATTTCGCTCTATTGTATAGACGGTGTCGTATTTGAGCGAGAACGGTGTCATCCTCTCTTGAGCTGCCAATAGTGTCACAATAAACTCACAACATCATTTAGACAGCACAATGACTGTCAATCAAACTACAATGACTTATCAGAAACCGCGATGGCGGCACAGGTAAACGCCGGATTCGCACCGGCTGCATCCTCGTGACGGTTTTAAGAAGCGGAGTGGACCAATGAGTGGAAGATTGCAGAAGAACGTGAGCAGGATCTCTCCTCTGCTGGATGACAGTCTTTGTTATTTGTCTTTTGACACCATGGCAGACAGCTATCAGGAAGAAAGAGAACTCACTGTGAGCTGGTAAAAAAAAATATAATAAATAAATAAATAAAAATTGAGAGTCAGACTTTTTTCTCTCCTCCCCTCTCTCAAGCTTGAGATCCCCAAATAATGAAAGGGATCAAGTTGCTGTCACTGTCACAGAACAAACATAAACTTTTCTGGCACCTAATAAATAGGCAGCGTGGCATTGTTTTCAGAGCCAGACAGGTGTGTCTGGTACACTGCTGATGCCTTCTATTATTCTGCTGGGGAAGCGTGTTTGCTTTCTTGTCATATATTGTCACACATCTCTCTCCTGAGAGGAGGGCGGCTTGAAAGATGGCCAACAGTAATTATACAGATGCCTCCTGAAGCTGCCTCATGTTTTGTTTTGTCTCTGTTAGCAGCCAAACTGTTAACTCGCAGCCGTATTTCACACGCTGTAGAGTGGAATGGACATATGTTGATCTGTTTTTTGTTTCCCCGCTTTTACTTTTCCTGCAGCCTTTTAATTGGATGTTGATGGCTAGCTCATTAGCTGCTTTCTGCCATGGGGCACGGGTTACTCATCGCCTCGGCGCAGTTAAAAGCCCTGATCCCAATGCGGGTGATGACATTATTTGCACCTGAATGGCAGGTACATCAACATCTCCTTGTCAGCATCTGAAAAAGATGACAGTCAAAGCCTTTGTTCTTCCCACAGCCCACTTGGGGCTTTGACAGCCTGTTGATGGATATTATCATTCTTAATGTCAGTAAATAGTGCCATGCCAGATAGGGGATCTGTTTCCCTTCAGTTCTCCAGCGTTCATTTATCTTGCAGCGGTTCTGGCACATTCCGGAATGAGAGCCGGATGTGGGCGACGACTTCACATTGAGGGAATATTTATTCTGCGTTTGTGCTTCGGCTCGTCTAGTAGGACGTGGTGACAGACTAGCAGCATAGCCATTTTTTTTTATAGATTTGGGCCACATCTGATAGACATTGTTGTCGTGGTTGTTATTCGAGTTGTCTGAGTAGACACCCAAGAGCTGGATTTCTTCACTGAGCAGTGATTGTGTCAGATGGTAATACCGTGGTAGTGTTTCCTAAAGATTTAGTAAATTGCCATTACCTTTGCCTACTTTAATTTTTGCTAACTTTTCTAACATTTTTAGTCAGACACAACTTTAGTGAGCCTATTTATCGACAAAATGAGTATTCATTGAGTAGAGACACTACAAATGAAACGTTTAGGGATAATTGTTTTGTTCGGTTTGGTTTTTGGTGATGTTAAAAAAAAGCTCACCAAGGCTTAATTTATTTGTTTCATTGATCCGAAATGCAGTATTATTATGAAATATTATTAAATGTCATTTAGTCTTGATTACAAAAGCTGAAGTGTAAATGAAAAATTAATTTCATGATTTGTTTGATAAACAGAACATTAAGGAGCATTTATTTCAAATTGATTATTTTGTTACAATTTAAAACTGTAACGTTTGATTAGTTTAGTGCATCGTTACTAAATAAAACTGTTCATTTTTACGTAAATTTTATGTTGGTGTGTATATCAGTGTGCATTTAATATTCAAGCTTTTTATTATATAACACAAACTCAAAAATATTGGCATTTAAACAAACATAGAACAACAATATATGTTTACAAACACTTTTCAAGCAAAAAACGTTACTAAAAGAACTTTGTTAGGCTTCAAATATTACTGTATTTCAGAATTTGTACATGATACTGATACTATGATATGATATGAGTGAATGGCATGGTATTGTACATGTAAAAAAAAAAAGTACTCCTATCATAGCTCCATAGTCTTTTGTTGCTACTATTTTTTCCCGTGTTGTTTCCAGAGATTTTGATCAGTTGTACGTGAGCGCAGGTCAGAGAGTCGTGGGACTTGCCTCATCTGTCTGCCTGCCATGCAAAGCGAGTCTGCTGTCTGCGGTCCGTCCTGCTGTCGTTCCCTCCCTCTCTATGTCTCTCTTCCTCCTCAACATTAAGTTGACAGAGCAGCTCATATCCTGCTCAGAGATGATAGATACGTCATGTCTGTGAGAAATGTGTTTGTCTTCCGCAGGTGCTCGGGCGTCCTTTTTCTCCGAGCAGACGGTGCACATGACACTTTTCGACACTCTTCTCAGATAGTGATTTGGCATGAAGGCATTATCAAAGGGGGATCTTTCACATGCAATTATGGCAGAAAATAAAGGTGATGAAGTGTGCAGTAGAGAGGGAAGCAGCGGATCAAAAGGCTCTTGTGAGCTCTGATTAGAGTAAGAGGCCACTGCTCATCCCTGGGAATTCCACAGGTCTAGCTCGAACACCGGCGGACAAGATAATGAAGGCGTCGAGTGACACGGTCTGCTGATGAATGCATCTCATCTGACTCAGACGGCTTGTTTAGGGTGGAGACAGGAAGAGAGGGCTCCATTATACCGGCCTGTTTGGTTTTTAAACACGACTGCGCTGCTACAGTACATGTCCTTTCTTGGTGAGCTCTTTCAGGTTATCAGTGATTATTTATTGATTCAATTTCGGGGCTGTATTTTTGATAGGAAAATAAAGGTTAACTGAAAACAGTTGGAGAGACAGAAGAGCCTGGAGGAAAATTGTATTGCTCTTTCATAGCTCAGTGCAGTTTCTTTTATACACTTTATATGAAATGCTCTCCTAAAATTAATTTAGAGAGGAAAGACTAGACATAAATGAAACTGCTGATGGGTAAGAGTACAGAGCTTTGAAATGAATGTGGATATATAGTTTAGATAAATCCGTTTTTAATAACAAATGTTTGATTATTGCATACTTGAAATCTCTGATGTTTGACTGAAGGCTTCTTGTCAAATCTATCCACAGATTGATGGTTGAAATATCTTCTGAAACACTAGAGGAGACATATAATGCCACAACCATTGCAGATGTAATATTATCGTTGATGATAAGTGTACTGCTACATATTTGGATCTGGTTTCATGTCAGGTGATCTCAGTTCCTCACAGGGATCTTGAAGGTGAGCGTGTCTTCCTGCGGTTCCTCCCGTGATCTCCCCTGCATGCCCTCTCCTGGTTGTGCCCTGAGGCTCTTCTAACTGACAGCTGTCACTCTCCACTAGCTGTCCTCAGTATAAACCTGTGCTTGCGGTGAAGACATGTGTGAATGATGGATGCTCACACAGCTCTTTTGCGCTTCGGATGAACTCAGCTGACCGCATCTTTGAAGCAGATCCTAAAGTTATCTTTCACTCAAGGACATCAGGAGACTCAATGAAGAAGGAGTCTAACCTCTTTTAGCCAGATTGCTGACTGAATGCAGCTAATTCTGAACCTTATTCTAATCTATCCATCCGTCAGTCTGTCTGTACATCCACCTATCCATTTTCCTTCTGTCTGTCCATCCAACCATCCATCAGTCTATCAATTTATTTTCCCATCCAATGTTTTGTCCTGCTTTCCATTATTCCTTGTTCTGTCTATCATTTTATCTCTCGTTTTATCTTTTTTTCATTCTCTTTTCTGTTTTAACCTTTCTAAAGGATGTTTACTTACAGAAGTTATGTCATCTAATATATTCATGTCTTTCTTTTTTCGGTCGAAAAGAAATTAAGTAAAACGTTTTTGAGTAAACCGTTGTAGGATTTTTCTCTATATACAGTAGTAGGCTTCAGTGGGACCTAACACGCTAAAAGTCCAAATCTTACTGATTGTTTTGCCAGATAAGACCCTTATTCCTCTGATGTAATAATGTAAACCCCTTTGAAGCTGCACTGAAACTAAAAATTTGGACTTTCAACCTGTGGGGTCCCACTGAAGACCACCATATGGTGAAATATACTAAAAAGCTTAATTACTTTTCAACTGTAGACAGACATACATGTATATCTTAGATGATATTCTGGAAATGAACTAAACCTTTAAACTTTTTTCTCATACTTTTCAAACAAAGTTTTAAACCATTCAGAGTTCTTGACAGTTGCACTTTGTTCCAAAATTTTGTTCCTTAAATTGAAACTGACTTCAAAAAATGAAATGGAATTCTCAGACATTCTCAATAAAATTCAGAATACTATGGTTTAGTACTATAGTGCTTGCCATTTTTCTGTGCACTTTGCATCAGTAAGCGAGTTTGCTATTTAAAGCTGATACTAACACTTCACCTAGATGGGGACTCTCATGTCATCTTTGTGTCTACTTTAGTACAAATATTGACAAAAACATCCTCTGGAGTTCCCTTGGTAGCTCTAAAGGATCGTCAGAATGCGAAGAGTGTGTTCTTGTTGAGAAGGGTGAAGATGTTCAGAAGTGTCATCCTCTTATTGTCATCATCACATGAGAACAAGCTGCCTAACACGATCGTTCTCGGTCAACCCATGAAAGCTTCAATAAACACCGTTTACACCCTGTCCTTTCTACATATTGTAGGTGAAACAAAGCGATTGCCATTTAGGTTAGCTGGCTGACAAGAAAGGAAGACGTGATACTAATTTGATACTGGCAATTCTGAATTGAGCGTTGAAAGTCATCCTCGTCAGGCTTCTTGAGAAAATTGACCATTTTTCTTCATCGCGAGTTAGTTGTCAGAGCAATTCTCAGTCGTCAACAAAAACAATTTGACTTTTTAAAGCAGCAAGCAAACACTTCAAAGGCACTGTAGGTGGGTGTGAGTGACTGGTGGGGTGAGATGGAGGTTAGATGTGTCAGTGTTAAAGAGCATCAACCTGGCCATTACAGAATGTCAGAAAATGTGCTTAATTGGAAAAGATTCTGCCTTTTAGAAAGCCGATTTCCCCCTCTTTGTCAGCACAACAGAGAATGCATAATTGTGTTGTATAATCCTTAGTGGCGTTGCCCTTTCATCTGGGTGAGGAGATCCGAAAAGGATTTGCGGGCAAGACCTCCCATAGCTGCCAAGCCTGCCTGATCTTCATGCATGCTGAAGAGATTTCTGCCTGCCTAAACCTGAATCGGGTTTAGAAATCCCTCTGGGGTCAGTGGTCACCTTTCCCTGGTTTTAATTGTCGGATAGCGTAAAAATAAAAAGACACAGAGACAAAAGAGTTCACAGAGAAGACAATGGATTTCCGGCACCTTTAGAGACTCTATATAACAAAAAGTAAATTAGCAGGTAAAAATTAAAGCATCAAGCATCACTGAAACTGCACCCTTAAAAATAATAGTTCTTTAAAATTAACTAAACATTTACATTGCACAAAAGGTCTAAATATTCTTAAAGTTTAAAAGAAAAAAAAAAGTTATTTTAGAACTGTTCACTGTTCACATTTTGCCTTGTTACCTCCATTTCAGAACCTTTATTTGATTTATTTGTTGCTATATGCTACAAAAAAAGTAATACACTTCACATTTGTCAACGTAGCCTAATACTGCTGAGATTGATTTTAGTGGACTCAGTGGATAATCTAAATAATGTTTCATCAATATGGGGTTTTCAGTTTGATTAAACTTGTGTGGGCGTAAAACTGTTAATTTCCTTAATATCCTCATAATATATTTCTTAACTGAGTAGCCATGCAGTTCAGCTCAGTTTTACTGAATAAACACTGAAAGTGTCCTCCAGCTGTAAGGAGTGTATGCTTCCTGCCACAGGCCGGCTTAGAGATAAACACTCAGCTGACACACACACACACACACACAAAACAGCAAATTTCTCTCACTTTCCTCAGAAAATACATCACTTGTTTGTCCCCAGAGAGAAAGAGGAGAGTGATAGAGAGATGATGATGAGCAGCAGGCTTGTGCTTGGGGGGGGAGTTTTTTTGGCCTGCTGGCCTGTGTTTGAAGTGAGCCACAGGCCCTGTGAGCAGCCCTGATCCCTGCGTGGGGAATCACACCGGTCTCTGCAGGCTCCAGGCCACTAGCAGCAACAGCAGCTGCACAACAAAAAGAGAGGCCGTAATCTTAGATGTTCTTTCCTGGTGGCTAGTGCTTTGACATCTAACATTGTCAAAGACAATAGACACCCCGGTAACTGTAACACTACCTGATGGAACATAGAGAGGATTATCTGCTTTTATTATAAGTCTGGTTATTGTTTCTTGTCCTCGTATTTCAGATACTTTTTCATTCAACATTATGATGCCTAATCGCCAAGTCGTTTGGCCTAGAAATGAATGGGTGTTTCTTCAACTACAGCCCTGAAACCTGAAAGCACAAACAATATTTTCAACCTTTTTTTTACTTTTTCATACTCATTTATTAAAATGTAAACATTTTAAAGTAAAAATTATACACAGAAAATATTTTTTGATTCTTGATTTATATATATATATATATAAAGAAAATCCAGAAAATCACATTGTAGGATTTTTAAAGAATTGTTTTGCAAATTATGATGGAAAATAAGTATTTAGTCAATAACAAAATGTCATCTCAATACTTTATGCTATATACCCTCTGTTGGCAATGACAGAGGTCAAAGGTTTTCTGTAAGTCTTCACAAGGTTCTCTCACACTGTTGCTGGTATTTTGGTCCATTCCTCCACGCAGATCTCCTCTAGAGCAGTAATGTTTTGAGGATGTCGCTGGGCA